>VKHI01000610.1:5603-18414 GCA_015145745.1 Poterioochromonas sp. DS
TCAACCGACCACTCAACCATCGGCACAGCCCTCGTCGCAACCTTCCTCGCAACCAAGTAGTCGTCCTTCTGCGCAACCTTCTTCTCAACCGAGCTCACAACCATCCTCGAAACCATCGTCGCAACCAACGACACAACCATCCGCTCAACCGTCCGCTCGGCCCTCGGCGCAGCCTTCTTCTCAACCGACCACTCAACCATCGGCACAGCCCTCGTCGCAACCTTCCTCGCAACCAAGTAGTCGTCCTTCTGCGCAACCTTCTTCTCAACCGAGCTCACAACCATCCTCGAAACCATCGTCACAACCAACGACACAACCATCCGCTCAACCGTCCGCTCGGCCCTCGGCGCAGCCTTCTTCTCAACCGACCACTCAACCATCGGCACAACCCTCGAAGATTCCATCATTTATTCCCTCGTCACAGCCATCTGGTCTACCAACTTCGCATCCTTCTACTCTCCCGTCTGGCTTTCCTTCGTTTTATCCTACGCGCCAAACGGCAAAAATCTCATCATCTGGACCTTCAAACAGCGATCTCTCTTTTGTATTCCCCACCTCTTCTCCTCCCAGATCGGATTATCTGTGGAAGAGTATGATCTTCGCATTAGGAGGCTATTCCCTGCAATCAGCTGCTGGTGCCTCTCTAAAGAATGTGCAATATAGATCAGTGAGCTCAGCGTTTGTGATTGCAGGAGGAATGAAAGGCCATCAATCCATCGACCTCTCCACTGTTACCGCTTTGCCCTATTTTAAAGTCGGCTCGATGCTTAAACAAGCGAATGTTAGTTATATTGTGGCTAGTGTCGATGATTTAAATCGTGATGGATTGCAAGATACAATCATTGCTAATCCATTGGAATCACGTTGTCAAGTGTTCCTCGGTACATCACACCAATCCTTCTCATTTGATTTCTTCAAATCGCAGCAACCTTCTTTCCTAATTGTTGGTGCTAGCTCGAATGAGTACTTCGGTTGGTCTATCGCTGCCTTGGGAGATTTAAATCATGATGGAACCAATGAAGTTATGATATCTGCTTTGAATAGTAAGATTGTGTATGTTTTGTATGGCAGTGAAAGCTTCCCACAACTCTTTAATGTTACGAAAATGACAGCAATGGATGGATTTAGAATCATCGGAGGGAAACTTCACCAAGATTTTGGAATTGCAGTGGCAGCAGGAGGAGATTTTAACAATGACGGATTTGAGGATTACGTAATTAGCGCGAGACTTGCTAACTCGCAAATTGGTTTAGCAGGGGTGATTTATGTGATCTACGGTAGATCGGCTATTAATGAAGACTTGAGAATGGATGCTCTGAATACTTCTGATTATTTCAGTGTCACCGCCGCGTGGAATCTGTTTGCTGGCTTTTCAATTGATGGGCTAGGTGATTTCAATGGAGATGGTTTTGCAGACATTATCATTGGAAGTGTTCCATACGAAGGTGGCTATGTTACTCAAAGAAGTTATGTCGTGTATGGACGCAAGAGTGGAAATTCGACATTAAGTCAGTTGAGTCTTGAGACAATGAGGGAAGGAGACGATGGGTTTACGATTATTGGAGGTGGATTTATGGTCGCTGGTCCTGGTGATGTCAATGGCGATGGGTTATCAGATATCCTTGTCAGCAGTTATTATGACTGGCAACAAGATTCAAACTCCTATTTACTGCAATTCCCAGGAAGAATTACTTCTTCCCCAAGCTCATTCCCGACTTCCACTCCTTCGCTATCACCGACGATCTTTTTCTTTCCAACTAACCGTCCTTCTTTATCCCCCCGTCCCACACAAACTATCCCGTCGCAATCTCCTGATAGTTCATTTCCTCCAACCTCCTACCAGTCGACAGTCCCCTCGATATCATCGACTGTTAAAGTCCAGAAATCACTCAAACCAACATTTAGCAAGCCTTCATTGTCTCCGACCAGATCCCCCTCTATTAAACCCACCATTTCTCTGAGACAACCAACCAAAACCAACTCTCCTTCCTTCAAACCTTCTTATCTCCCTTCTATTAAACCTTCCACCATTAAACCTCAATCCGTAAATGCTTCGTCCTCGCCATTGCCTGTGACGCTCATTACTGTTAATGGAAGCTATACTCAGACAGGCGGTGATGTGGTTTATCAGATAAACGCGAAAGGAAGTGTCGTTATTGAAGGGGGAAAGGGGAAGGAAGGAAAGAGTATTTATGTGATAGAAGCAGTGAATATTAATTCTCTGATTATTAGCTTCTTTGATCCGACCGATGATGTCCTCGACTTTCGACAAGATTCGTATGTTACTGGTCTGCAGGATGTCTCATACAGCACCAACCCATTAACACTCATCCTTCCTCCCTATCAACAGACAATAGTGATGAAGAACCTCAATACAATTAGCGACTTGACTGACGACAATTATTACTTCTCTTCCACTTCTTCTTCCTCGTCGTCTTCCTCCTCAAAGAAAGGCAGTAAGGCACAGTTCACTCCAACAGAAATGGGTACGATGGTTGGCTTTGGTGCGCTAGTTATTTTGAGCATCTTCTTTGGTCAAATGTCATTCAAGCGAACATCTTACGATCATAACAATAAAGTGAATGCTGCAACTAAAATCCTACGAAGGTTATCTGCAGTCCTGAAGGTGCAATCTCCTCTTAACAGTCATCAGATTAAAATTGCATCCGAAGGAGCGGACGATCAAGATAGCAGCTCGTCAGAACCTTCTAGTTTACCTTCTATTAAGAGTTCAAGGCGATTAAGTATCTTGTATGAAGTTCCAATAGAAGAGTCTGACTTAGATAGTAAAAGCAGTACTTTTGATGCTTTATCATCTTCCTCCTCTTTCGATTCCAAACGATTCCTTGATTTATTTCCGACTAGTAATGAATTTGATTTGAGTGGCGATAGTGATACAATGGACTCTTTCAGCAGCGAGGAAGAGGAAGATGGAAAATTAACGCTCTTATCTCAACAGACAAGTAGTTCAGGAGATCTTTCCCTGAATACTGCCTCGCAATCACGCTCTTGGTGCTCAGGAATATCCAGGACGAGATCTGATTGTGGAGATGCATTAGTTTAGAATAGTTTAGGTAAGTTACTTACCTCTCCATTCCTTCAATTATTGTTATATTTATAAATTTTCACTTTCTTCTTGTAGATCTCCTTTCAGAAGACTGATAATAGCTTCTATTCCTTTTAAATAGATTCAATTACGCTGTGAAAGTCGTATATTGTGATATTGAGCACAAATCCGACGATGAATCCCCTCTCTATTAACTATGGATAGATATTGTGTTGTTGAATCGACTCTAGTCTATTTTATTTACTCTATGGGTGTTGTATATTGTGGTCTTGAACATATCGCAAATCCGACGAATCTCCTCTCTATTAACAACTGCTAGTTTCATAGACTTTGACTGTGTGTGAAATGAAATGAAGTGATTTGATTTGATCTTCTTCTACTTCTTAAAATAGTAATAACTATCATCGAGTAACTTTAGTCTAATAAAAATAAAGATGAAATCTATGCGCTATTTTCCATTTTGTACACAAGTGCACGAAATGGAAGTTCTTGAATAATCGATTTCAGAGAAAGTCGAGTTTAAAATTAAAAACAATAAAATGATAGCTACTTGAACCATGATGTTATGATAAAAAATGCTCCGAGAGATTCTAATTCGACAAAGACTGTGATCTAAGTGGTATTTATCATTGTCAAGTAAACATAAAAAATGTATAATCAATCGTCTGACATACACATGCTGTTATTGGAGGAAGTCACATAATGCAAAAGAAGATCACACAATGCTATGATAAAGAATTCACAAATCCGATGATGAGATGATGAATTGAAAGAGTTATTTGATGACAATTGCGAAATTAAACTCAAAAGAAACCAAGAAAACTTTAATAAACAAAACCCAAATAACCAATAATTCCATTGGATTGACGAATGATGCGTCATCTAGAAATCTGGGAGGCAGTAAATGCTTAATGCCCTCCAGCACCAGAGTGATCGCAATAGCCATTCCAATCATCAGGGGCATTATCTTGATGTTCCTTTAGATATTCCAACATTCTCTTTGATGGTACATCTCTTTTCTTCGAAAGACGCAGAGTCTCTTGGAATTTTTCCTTAGCAAATGTCCAATCACCTCGAATGAAGGCATCCATAGCTTCGGCCCAAATAGATCGAAAAGAATCGTTCACTCGATGTCTTAAATCGATGAGATCTTGATCTTCTACCCAAATGTTTTGGTTATACGGCGACAATTTAATAATTGGAGTTTGTTTCGCTTGTTCTAACCGATTTTGTGCTGCAGCTTCAGCTTCATCAGCATTCTCTTCATCAACTTCTTCGAGTGCTGACACCATTGGAGCTAAGACAGATCTGCGACGACTCTCACGCTTAAAATCACCTGAAGAGTCTCTCGACTTTCTTCGCACCGGTGCATTGACAGTACTAATAGAAAAGCTGCCAGAGTGCTCGCTGATTGGGGCCAAAGAAGCGTTCAATAACTGGGTTCTCTCCACTGCTGTCATAATTGTTGTGCGACGAACGACATTCTGCAAGCGAGCTTTCAAAGTTCCGCCTCCACCCACGGCTGCACCAGATGTCGAGTTATCAGCTTTAGAAATCGTCTTCTTTCTAAAAGGATCATTCCAATCGATGCTCAAGTCGCTGTCATAGGTATACAATCCCATTGGACCCTCCTCTGGGGATCTGCGAATGCGATCTACTTGTCGCACGAATCTGCTCGCTGCAGGAGATAACAAGCGATAGAAAGGCTCTGACATCAACAACGACACCCCATATTCCTTCGTCGACGACTCCAAGAACTCCGTCGTTGACACATGAGGTGAGATGTACGAAGCATCGATCTTGCGATTGCTGCCGATCGCTCCTTCGATGGCCCACCCCACATGCAGACCTGACCCTATCCGCACTTTGTAGTCTGGAAACCGCTTGAACAATCTCCCTGTCGCTGCCACCGAGAAGTTGCAGATGAACTCCTGATGTCTCGCCAGCTCGATCAACGCCTTGCAAAACGTCAACAACGCCTGATCTGCCAACAACGCCTTCTGCTCCTTCGTCGCCTTCTCATCGATCTTCCACGTCAACAAGAACGCGTCTCCGATGTTCTTATTCGCTGCTCCTGAGCATTGCACCACGATGCTGTGCAAGATATGAGCGATGCGATTCACAAACAACATCACTTCTTCTTGCAGACATTCCGTCGTGTCTGTGAACTGTCGCACATCGCAAAACCCGAAGATCGAATAGATCAGTGTGCCTGACCCCAGCAAATTCAGCTTCCCATTCGTCGATTCTTGCAGGTTCTTCGCGATGATCGCTGCTCCTGCTTCTCCGAACCCTACTCGCATCAATCCTCCGATCTTGGTGATGGTGGTAAGTAAAACAGTGGTTTCCATCCCATCTTTAAATCCTTCATCCTCTCCCATCATCTTATACTCTACTCCCAGAGGATTCTGAGCGATCTTCTTCACCAAAGCCACAAGCTTCTCGATAGGAGTAATGACAAGATTCTGGACATCTAAGGTAAAAGAATAAATTCCGCCAATTAAGATGACGATGATAAAAAGGGTTGTGTAGATGGAAAACAAAGCAGAATTGATGGAGTTTGATCTTTGGTCATAGGTGATCGAGGTACTGGTACCATTGGTGTTGTAATAGTAGGTTAATTGTTCGTCGGGGCGTAAATCTGATATAAGTGACTGATCGAGGAAGTAATTATAATTGTCGTTAAATATAATCGACACCACAGGAAGTTGATCAATTACTGTACTACAGGCAAGAATTAAACCTGATTGATAGGTTGTAGGATCGCTGGCATTAAGTTGGGCAAGTTTATGGACTAATTGCACCCCAAGGCTTAAACTAACATCAGGATCATTAATATTGAGGAGAGGGATGATGATCAACATCAGAAGAATGAGAATCAACACTCTACAGCGCAAATAGTAAGAAAATAGTAAAAAGATCACAATCAATGCATACCTGCGATTAGTTAACTCCGCCATGGCTGCACCAACTCGACTTTCAGCATCTTCTTTCTCGATCTCTTTTCCTTGGATTGCTGCCATGGCATACTTGTAAAGCTTTGCCAATCGCGTCAATCGAACCATTCTCACCAATCGAATCAATCTCCCTAATCTTGCGCCAGTCTTCGCAGCACTACTTCCTTGGGCTGATTGATCACCACCACCATTAATTGAATTAATGCCAGCCTGACCTATGATCCATTTCATATCAAGGACCAAAGTACCTGTTGCAATGACATCCATCCAAAAATAAAAGCTCCCGATCGATAAACGTCTCTGCCAAGTCTGGTAAAGGGTTTCACCGGGTTCTGCTGCCCACGTGGGAATGTTGAAGTAGTCTTCCTTGTAAATACATTGCGCAATAATCTCGATAATAAAGAGAAAGAAAAAGATGGAAATCACCACTTCAAAACCCAAATCAGCATCTTTGGTTGTGGAGGAATACTTTATATCTGTTTGAAACAGTGTCCAAATCGTGACAATTGCCATCATTGCAGACCAAGCATTGCTTTCGATTATCGTCTTCAAGACCTTCTTCAGTTCAGGAATTCGAGCATTCTCAGAAGTAGGAGAAACCCCAATCGCTGGTTCATCAGGATTCAAGGGTGTTGTAGATGGTAATGCAGGCGGATCTTTGCGAGGAAAGTCCTCATGTTGGTCGCTCTTCTCCTCAGCAGGACCTATTGGCACCTTCAAGTGTCCCATCTCCACACTCATGGTAATCGGTTTAAGGTAAGACTCTCTTAGTCTAAGATATTAATAATCCAGAGGAATGGACACACTCAGTGATGAGCAAAAAAGCATCTTGAGAAGTCATTCCACTCAAACTTTCACATTTCACATCCTCAATCAAATCTTTGATTGAATAATTGGGTCAGTTTGTGCCCAAAACCGCCCCGCCACGACATTTGGAGGTTATCAAATTAAAAAAAGAGAGGAACTACAACTATGACTAGAACCACTACAACCAAAGATAGCTCAAAAATAAAATGACAACTATAACTATAAAGTTAAAGAATATCGACAATCTACTAGGATGTAGAATGCTAACATACGGTCGATAAGAGTAAAGCGAAACAAAAAGTTCTCCTTTCTACTCAAATCAAACACTAAACACTATGCACTCGCCAATATTTGCTGAATGCATTCATCTAACAACTCGTCAAAGGGACTCAATCCACTTCCCCCTTCTCCGTCACTATCACTGTCTCTCCCTCCGCCTCCTCCACCTCCTTTCTTCTTCTCATTCCCTTCATCCGTCACTAAAGGCTTCCTCACTGCCACTGTGTTCTTATCCACCAGCCATACCTCATTACAAATACGAGATATGAGGTATCGATTATGAGAGATTATCACAACACCTCCTGTAAACTCTTGACAAGCAGTAATCAATGATTCTATTGAATCCATAGACAAGTGATTCGATGGTTCGTCAAGGAATAACAAATGTGGTCGACAAAGACAAACTATAGCAAAGGATAGTCTAGCCTTCTGACCTCCTGATAATGATCCAATCTGTTGCAATGCGAGATTCCCTGATAATCCAAATGCTCCTAAATGTGCTCGTATCTCTAGATCAGTCTTATAATATCCTGCGAGATAAGGTTGTGTTGCCACTGATGTTGCGATGATTCTTTGCACATAAGAGAGAGGAGTTTCATACAAATGATTGGATAATAAATCAATCTGATGCTGTGCTACGATACCGATTCTTAGGTTATGATGCTTCCAGACTTGTCCCTTCACTATCGTTAAGGTAGAAGAAGGATCATGTGGTATCTTCACAACACCTAATGATTCACCATAGCATAATGCTTGCAATAATGTTGTTTTACCACGTCCATTACGACCTATAATACCCACACGACTCTTCAAATGAAGCTGTAACGTGACATTGTCTAACACATTCTTTGGTTTCTTATCATAGGTAATGGAGCATTTCTCTAAAGTTAATAGTGGTGAAGTATCAGTTGGTAACCGTAGTGAAGCAGCATCAGCAATAGGATATTTAAACTTCGCATAACGGAAGTCTTTCTCAGGTTCTAAATCAACCTTCTCAGCCAAGTGAAGATTTTTCATATCCTATTAATATCAGCACTGTCATTAACATTAAGGGTTATCAGAGAAATATCATACCAGCTTCTTCCATGAGAAGTTCTTGTAGCGATGTCCATCAATACCTCGAGTAAAGCCTGCTCGCTCTAACTTCTTTTGTTTCGCCTTCGCTGTCTTATCATCACCTCTCGCATGTGCTGCCTCAATGGTTTGTTTGATGTGAGTCTCTTTCCGCACTCGAGCATCCACCAGATTCGCCTTTCTCGCTGCCATCTCTTCCATATGAATCATCCAATCTTCATATCCACCTGCGAAATACTCCAGACTTTGATTCTTCATTTCTATGATGTCAGTGGCTACAGCATCGAGGAAGAATCTATTCCATCATCCTTTACAACAGCACAAAGAAGCTATGATTTTGCTTACCGATCGTGTGATACAAGTAAGATGATAAGATTAGTCTCAACGAGGAAGTCTTGCAGCCAGGCGATGGTTGGCAGATCCACTGTCATGAAATAACATAAATGAAGATAAGACAGCAATAGAGACTCATAGAGGTGACTTACAGTGATTCGTAGGCTCGTCGAGTAGCAAGACATCAACATCCGATAGGTGACACAGACATTGTGCTAAAGCTGCACGCATTCTCCATCCGCCTGAAAGCTCTGAGATGTTCATGGATAATCGCTTTAAAGGCTTCGATAAGCCGAGGCCATCCAACACATTCACAATTGATGGGCCCTATTATCATCACCACAGCAGATTCGATAAGTAACAGTACGGGTCGAAAACAGAGGTCCATCGCTTACCAGTGCCTCTATCGAAGCTCGCGTGATGGTTGCAGGAGAGGAAGAGCTTTGATCAGTCTTCTCTTGCTTTTGTTGTAGTTTCTGCTCAGTGGCATCAATCTTATCTGATATGTCACATAGCTTCTCTGCTAGGTCGCCTAATTCATCATTGTCTGTCGTATTCTATGAGTTGTGAGACATTAGATGATGGAAGAAATGGAAATGAAAGGAATTCTTACATCCATCAACTCCTCGATCTCTTTCTCTTCAGCCCGTAGGGATTCCAGTCTTTCTAATAGTATTGTCTCATTCTCTGCATTAGCTTTCAGAATATAATCCAACACTGTCACATCCTCTGTGACAAGTAGTTCTTGTTGAACATATCCAAATCTAAAGTGAAGAGGAATCCCTGGGATCGATTGCTTTGCGATTCTTCGAAGCAGAGTAGACTTTCCAACTCCATTCTCGCCTATGAGACCATATCGATGTCCATGAGTGAGCTTCAGCCTGCAGAAGGCGGATGACGATGAGTGATAAGAACATCGGAATTTACTTACGTCGTGCGTTGCAGTAGCTCTTTACCGCAAAATGCCAATGTAATTCCTTCTACTGAAATATCCTTCGTAAAACCTGTAATCTTCTGCACTCCACGTCCTCCAAGAGTTCGACCACCCCAAATGGCTCTCCCTTCTAAACATTCCTTCCATTGACTCGACCAATCGTCAATCTCTTCAGTCGATTCTAAATTAAACCCCCAACGTGCAACCTTTTCCATGCTTGCCTTATCAGCAGTATTAGATTGCGTAGTAGTTGCTCCTTTTCCTTCAAATGCAGCCATCTTAACAACTTCTTCTCTTGTTATAGTTAGGATGGATATCTTCAAGTTCTGCTTTGTCAGTACAAAGATTCAAATCAAAGGATCTTTTTTCAATTAAATTGTATCGTATATCTTGTGTATCTTTTGGTTTGTTTGGTGTTTGTTTGGGATAGTTTGGGATGTCTTTCAGTTCCTTCGCCTTTCCTACAAGTCTCATCAAATTAACAAAAGAGCGCTTTTCTCAATGTCGCAAAAGAAGCGCTTTTCATTTGAGAGCGGATATTTTTAACTTCGAAAGGATTTACAGGTCGGTCTATCAGTCTGCGTAATCACCGGGAAGTTTAGGCACCAAACATTTTTTTTAACTTGATCAGACGAAGAAACTCAATCAAGGAATGACAGCCAAGGAGGAAACTTTTGATAAGGAAACTTCATCATCATTCCACTTAATTAAACTTAGCAAAGTTACGAAAAGGATGACAACTGTAACTCTCTCTACCTAAACTAACTACAAGTCAAAGGATAACTACAAGAATAAAACTACTACAATCTAACAATAGAATAGAATCTAACTACTAAAAACTACTATGTATGTAGAATGACCAGTGTATGATCTGCGAGGAAATTGAAAGGAAAAAGCAATATACGAGAAGACTCGTATCAGCATCTGTTTTCTACTCAAATCAAACACTATGCACTACGCACTCATATTTGTTAAATGCATTCATCTAACAACTCATCAAAGGGACTCAATCCACTTCCTCCTTCTTATCACTGTCTCGCCCTCCTCCTTAGGCCCCACTTGCTCCTCCTTTCTTCTTCTCATTGCCTCATTACAAATACGAGATATGAGGTATCGATTATGGGAGATTATCACAACACCTCCTGTAAACTCTTGACAAGCAGTAATCAATGATTCTATTGAATCCATAGACAAGTGATTCGATGGTTCGTCAAGGAATAACAAATGTGGTCGACAAAGACAAACTATAGCAAAGGATAGTCTAGCCTTCTGACCTCCTGATAATGATCCAATCTGTTGCAATGCGAGATTCCCTGATAATCCAAATGCTCCTAAATGTGCTCGTGTCTCTAGATCAGTCAATTCCTCGATATCGTTCTCTTCAGCACGTAGCGATTCTGTGATTCCAGTTTTGTCTCATGTTCTGCATTGGCTCTCAGAATATAATCCAAACAACGAAAAATGTAACTCACTCTGCACATATGGGTGGTTGTAAGGATTGTTTACTTAATTGAGAGTTCATGGATTGATCAGAGTCTAAGGAGATCATCGTCTAATATTCCGACTGCTCCTTTCTTATTAAATAAATAAGGAACGAGAAATTATTCAGAATACTCAAATAAAATAAACGAAGAAAGAAGCATAAAACAAACTAAATAAAATCAAATGATAGTTGATCTTCCTCAAAGGTACTTCAGCTTTAATATAATAACTCAGTTTTTCTAAGATGAGATCTTTCAGCAAGACATAATTTATCATTCTTACCTAATCTTTCATATTCAGAATGTTGAAATTTTATCCAATGATAATCATTGTAAAATAATTGTTCATCAATTTCTTCAATGTAAAACTTATCAATAATCTTATGAACAACTAATTCATTCCCGTAAAGAATATTTGAATGAAATTCTTGTCGGATATTAGAATCCAATGCTTTAGAATAATTATGTAAGAGGGTGAGATTTGATCTAATAATTGGTAAATGAATACTTTGGTTATGATAATAGCGGATATTATCACTAATAAATGCATAATTGAAATCACATATTTGATGACTACGTGATGTGACATAAAATTTAATTAAATAGGTTAACTGAAGATAAGTTACAGACAATCGTTTATTGAGACGTTCTTTTTTGACAATTTGATGATTTAAACTTTCTAATTCTTCACAAAAGACATTTAAAATTTTACATACAAATACATATGCAATATCAAGCTTCGCTGCATGTACACCATCATAATCGATAAGAAACAAGCTTTCTTTGCCAAATACTTGTGCATAATTTTGTGCAAGTAATAATGTATTCATATGCGGTGAATACTGCATTTCATCAAACGAATACATTAAATAACGAGAGAAGGATATTCCTTTCTCTTTCAATTGATCACCCATTTTCATTTCTTCAGCAAAATAAGAATAATAACGAGACATATATTCACGCAGGAAAATTATCACTTTGAACTTTAATGTCATATTCCATGGTATTAAGGCACTAACTTCGTCTTTTAAAAGTTGGATTTGTGAAACATTCAATCGAGAAAGATCTTCAGCCGATATGATGATGGAGGAAGAACGTGCGAAACATTTCTTTATCTCAGCCAGAACTGAAGGGGTTGGAGGTTGATTCTTGAGAAGATCCGAAGGAAGATAGTAAAATCCCTTATGACCTGCGACAGATTCAGGTGGGAGAGGAAAACAAAAACCAGCTTTTTCAAAGCCAATCCTCTTCCCCCTAATTAGATACATTTGAAGATGAGAACTGCCAGTTTTGTGAGGTCCAACATGCAAATATGCAGTAAGAATATTTGAAGTGTTGTTCTTTCCATTCGTCTGACGAAGAAAGATTAAAAAAAGCAGGAATCTAGATATCGCAAAACACTCCATACAAAAGACAAAAGATACTACTAACTAATTAAGGAAATACTTTAAATAAAGAGAGTTTTTGAAAAGCGCTTTTTTCAATAAAAAAACGCGTTCGGAGAACTTACGTTACATGGACAAGTAAAGACTTTCATTACTTTTTTTTTTTTTGAATGATTTTCAGCTTTGCTTTCGTCTCAGTTTTTGTTTTAGTTTCCTTATCAAAAGTTTCTTCTTGGCTGTCATTCCTTGATTGGGTTTCTTCGTCGATCAAGTTCAAAAAAATGTTTGGTGCCGAAAGTCAATTTAACAAAAAACTTCGTCAGTTTGAAATTCCACAAGGGTTGGTATCGTCCACAAGACTTAAATTCCCGAACCGACTTCCTGGTGATTCCGCAGACCGATAAACCTGTAAATCATTTTTCGCCACTCGAATCGTTCCGCCCTGAGTGAGCAAGGGTGTAAAGAATCGTTTTCATGCCATCTGATTTCTTTAC
>VKHI01000611.1:0-18355 GCA_015145745.1 Poterioochromonas sp. DS
CGATATCCAATCGATTCGGAGTTGTAGAGGGAATTGCACTCGCGAAGCAGCTCGCACCTTCTCATCTGCCTCTTTCATCATTTAAGTGTGAAACGTTTCGACAGTTACTCTACCGATCGTGTTGTGACGATATCCAATCGATTCGGAGTTGTAGAGGGAATTGCACTCGCGAAGCAGCTCGCACCTTCTCATCTGCCTCTTTCATCATTTAAGTGTGAAACGTTTCGACAGTTACTCTACCGATCGTGTTGTGACGATATCCAATCGATTCGGAGTTGTAGAGGGAATTGCACTCGCGAAGCAGCTCGCACCTTCTCATCTGCCTCTTTCATCATTTAAGTGTGAAACGTTTCGACAGTTACTCTACCGATCGTGTTGTGACGATATCCAATCGATTCGGAGTTGTAGAGGGAATTGCACTCGCGAAGCAGCTCGCACCTTCTCATCTGCCTCTTTCATCATTTAAGTGTGAAACGTTTCGACAGTTACTCTACCGATCGTGTTGTGACGATATCCAATCGATTCGGAGTTGTAGAGGGAATTGCACTCGCGAAGCAGCTCGCACCTTCTCATCTGCCTCTTTCATCATTTAAGTGTGAAACGTTTCGACAGTTACTCTACCGATCGTGTTGTGACGATATCCAATCGATTCGGAGTTGTAGAGGGAATTGCACTCGCGAAGCAGCTCGCACCTTCTCATCTGCCTCTTTCATCATTTAAGTGTGAAACGTTTCGACAGTTACTCTACCGATCGTGTTGTGACGATATCCAATCGATTCGGAGTTGTAGAGGGAATTGCACTCGCGAAGCAGCTCGCACCTTCTCATCTGCCTCTTTCATCATTTAAGTGTGAAACGTTTCGACAGTTACTCTACCGATCGTGTTGTGACGATATCCAATCGATTCGGAGTTGTAGAGGGAATTGCACTCGCGAAGCAGCTCGCACCTTCTCATCTGCCTCTTTCATCATTTAAGTGTGAAACGTTTCGACAGTTACTCTACCGATCGTGTTGTGACGATATCCAATCGATTCGGAGTTGTAGAGGGAATTGCACTCGCGAAGCAGCTCGCACCTTCTCATCTGCCTCTTTCATCATTTAAGTGTGAAACGTTTCGACAGTTACTCTACCGATCGTGTTGTGACGATATCCAATCGATTCGGAGTTGTAGAGGGAATTGCACTCGCGAAGCAGCTCGCACCTTCTCATCTGCCTCTTTCATCATTTAAGTGTGAAACGTTTCGACAGTTACTCTACCGATCGTGTTGTGACGATATCCAATCGATTCGGAGTTGTAGAGGGAATTGCACTCGCGAAGCAGCTCGCACCTTCTCATCTGCCTCTTTCATCATTTAAGTGTGAAACGTTTCGACAGTTACTCTACCGATCGTGTTGTGACGATATCCAATCGATTCGGAGTTGTAGAGGGAATTGCACTCGCGAAGCAGCTCGCACCTTCTCATCTGCCTCTTTCATCATTTAAGTGTGAAACGTTTCGACAGTTACTCTACCGATCGTGTTGTGACGATATCCAATCGATTCGGAGTTGTAGAGGGAATTGCACTCGTCAAGCTATTGAGCTAAGTGTTCTGCCTAATTCCATCGATCATGGTTCTGCGAACATTTCAGCTTGTCCGACAAACAATCGAAACTATTCGAAACAAAAACGAGGAAGAGACCAGTTTTTAATAATATTTAATTTAACATAAGCTAAAATAAGAACACTTAATATAAACCTTTGAACCAATTTTCTCATCGGAGACTTTCAGTAACCCTCTCTTACATCATTGACAAGACTATAATAACATGGTTAAGAGTTTGACACAGAAAAGAAATGACCTTACTCTGATAGCATCATTTCCTCTTTCGGTCACCCTCAGAATTGCTCTTTGAAAAACACTTATTCGCCTCTTCCTTTGGTTCTTAATTAAATCTTAGAGTTCAAACAATATACTAATGAAAAGACAAAACGCTTCATATTGATTTGGCTTCAAAAAGAGGAAAAATAACAAAAAACAAGGTGTTTCGAGCTATTTTTTGGTGAGTTTTAGCTATGCCCATGCCCATAAGGTCATTTAAGAGCCCTGAAGTCGATTCGACACGCGCATGACTTATAGAACTCGGAAATCCTCTAAAATTCGTGGAAAATTAATTGTGTCTCCTAATTTTCTCAAGCGAAAGCATTCATTTCCCTAAATTCCCAACGCTAAACTGTTCTTCGTTCAACATGCCACACTTCGTTCATTAATTTTTTGAGAATGAATCTCATTCCTTCAGTCGATATTGAGCAGCTTTATGCTTCAATTCCTCAAAAATATTCTGTCTCCCCTTCTCCTAATTCGAATGTGACCATTCCGATAGGTCTAACTCATGTCGTCATTTCTAAGAAATCATTGAAGCATGTTTTTCATATGGAAGAAGTGAAAAAGAAAACCAATTCCATCAAGCACAAAGCTCTTGGAGGGTATCATCTGCTAAACGATGAACTCACGGATAGAAGCAAAGTTTATCGATTTAGCGTGGAGAGAATTGCCCCTTACGTGTGTGAAGGCTTTGTTGTAAATACAACAGAGCATTTACCAATGTATAAAACCTTCTTTTGTGGATTAACTGAACTTGAAATGATTCAGTGCTTTCAGGAGGCTCTTCAAAACATCGAAACGATTGAAGATCAGGGTTCTGTATGGTCAATAGAGGGTAAAAGTACGACTTACCCGATTCATATTACCTCAGTAGTCAAGAAGAGTAACTCAGAGTTGAAAACATTTTATCCAAAGCCTGATCGGAACAAAGATTCGATCAAATCTTTTCAACAACGAACTCAAAGTATTTTCAGACGATATTTCTTTAATCCTTGCTATGTCGTTCCCTCTGCTCCAGATAATTTTGACATCTCTTCTTTGCATCAATATTTTGGATCAGGTGGAATTGATGTGCAACTGAATGTTGTGCATTTAGATGTTAAAAGTATTGAGAGTTATTTGCAATTCGGTATGAATTCTTCCTTGGTAAATGTTCAGTATCTCCAAACCCCTTACATGAAATATGGTTTACTTCCAGATTCTATTGTGAAGACAATATCACATGACTTTGATAAGATTCATAAAGCTTATCACAAACGTAGTTTGACAATTCAAAGATATCTTCGTTGGTATCGGAAAAAGGTTTCTTTCTGTCATAAACGGTTGGCTCGTCGTCTTCAACGACAGTTTTCCCGTTTGATGAGAGTGCACGGGGAATGTCGTTGGGGATGTTTATTGGATGAAGCTTTCCCTTCCCGCAAAGTTACAGTTCTTCGCAATCTCGAAAAGATTTACTTGCCAATGGAAACAATTCAAAAAGTGTTTTATGATGGAGATACTCGATTCCCTAACTGTTTAACCAAACATCAAATCTTAGACAAGTTAAAGGAAGCAATTTCAAATTTTCTACAATTAATGCATGAAGACTTTCAAGAAACAAAAGAAACAGATTGGGAAGATATCGACTTGTCGAAATGGTCACACCGAACAGAGGAAGATGTTATCGATGATCCATTTGGTCCCTCTTGGCTTCCGCTGGAAAGGGGTTCTACTGATACTGAATGGGATTACTTCGGTGGACCAGTTGATCCTCCTGTCGTGTCGGTAACTCCACACAATAGGTATGCTCTTGATATGATGCATCATAAGCTCTGTTGTCATAATAAATTTAGTTTGTGTGATCTTGAAGACATCCCCTCCACTATTCCTATCCCTGACGTTGGTATGTCTTCATCTGAACAGAAAATCGCATATCTGCATTTATTCTCAAATGGCACTTGTTTTATGGACACCTGGGAGTTTATAGTTCATCTTGATCTATTTTCTGGGAATATTGTTAATTTTGGAATCGTACTTGGTAATACATTCACCTGGAACGCATTGAAACCAAGTTTTAAATATGCGAGTATCTAAAGTCACAAGCTACTTCTTTTCTCTGTCTTAATTTAATTTGAATTATCATTTTTGATTTCGTTATTTTTGCTGTTTGTATATTTTTGTAATTTTGTAAGAATAATAACAAATTGAACAAAACTTTTATTCTCGCCAGGGAAGAATTTTCTTGGAGGCACTCTCCTATAGGACAAGGTTTCGCGCCTTTGAAAATGGTTTTGAGATCAAGACATACAGAGCTCGAACAATCGCCCGAATGCGTTACAATTTCATAAATCAACCAGCCATAGGACAAGGTTTATTCGCTAAAATGTCAGCTCCAGATTCTATAATTTAAAGAGCTAAGTTTGTAATATTCTACGTTATAGATGGATGAGTTTTTCACATTTCCGGTACAACAGATGTATACTTCAGCAACCTTGCCAGTGTCTTTCACATCATCAATAGAGACTTTCATATTTTCAACGATATTGAAGCAATCAAAGACGGGGAAAATATCCTACCATTCTTCACAGGAAAGTAGAAAAATTCGCGGACAAAATTATCAATAACTTAAATATCTGACACCACGAATTAACATCTGTAAACAGATATTTGGACATGCTTCGCGAATTCATCTTAATCGTTCCCGTGGATATTCATCCAAGAATCTCATACGAACGTCAAAGGAGTAGGCATCTCTGAAAAGGTCCGTACGTGTAACTTTGCCTGACGAGGTAATTACGCCGTATATATCCAAAATCGCCTTGCAGAGATTCAGTTTTCATTCACATGACTGATATGATACAGCTGAGGCGGATTTGGCTTTAACTCTTCGACAAGTGGGTCGGTACTAATTGACGATACTTTTAGAGTCCACTTCAAATAGACTCATCAGACGAAAGACTTGGTTGAATTTAATTGGCTGATGCTTGGGACCTCCGTTGGTTCTATAGCAGCGAAAAATAACAACTTTCGTTTTCACATTTTCGTTTCCACAATTATAAACATGAGAAGAGTTGCAAGCATCATAATTGAAAATAATCCAACCAACATAGCGAGAATAAAGTTAATGGCCTCCACTGCATCTGCTGGAACGACTTCATCATCGTCGTTCCCATTCATCCCAATAAGTCCCATCTCTTCATCTCTGGATGTTGTTGGCGAGTCGAAGGAAGGAATCAAATCATTCAAAAGATCATATGGCCAATAAGGTACCCAAGGATTCTCAATCTCCTGCCTGATTCCACGAGTTGTCTCACGAAGTGTTGGAAATGTTCCATATTGCTGATTCA
This sequence comes from Poterioochromonas sp. DS, assembly GCA_015145745.1. Taxonomy (NCBI): domain Eukaryota; class Synurophyceae; order Ochromonadales; family Ochromonadaceae; genus Poterioochromonas; species Poterioochromonas sp. DS. Next base: position 5,188 of record VKHI01000611.1, read on the forward strand.
TAGGGTCATTTTCACCCCTATTCTGGTTGTGAATCATTCGTTGTGTGAAAATAATATCAGAAATCTCACTCATTCACCCATCCGACAACAAAGAAGATTCCCTTATACAGCGTATTATAAAACGAAATACTTCTGTATCGAGAGAGCTTCGACTGTAACGAAAGTGTGGAAGATTCTTCTGATGCGATGATGTTGGGATGCTGCGAAGCTTGGAAAAGATACAACACAAGCAAATCGAAACGAGAAGCTGAGAAAATGCCGACCTCTACGGGAAGAGCGAAAACTTTAATTGATTGCACGGATTTAGATGGACTGCGTGGAATTGCTGCAGTATGGATTATGATGTTTCATATCCTTGTTTATAGTAATCCTTTGATTGATCTTCAAGGAAGTACATTAATGCCATTATTCTTCCTCTTGTCGGGATTTACTTTGACGATTGGTTATAGTGGAAGACTTCTCCAAGATTCAGAGGAAAACACCCAAAACCTCCTTGAGGATTTTCAACCGTCTCCTGTCAAGCCGAACGGATCCTCTGTCACCTTAAACAAGTTCTATTACAATCGATTCCTTCGTATTCTTCCTGTTTATTATTTGTGTTTTCTTTTTGCTGTTCCTTTAACTTATAACGGTTATGGTACTTTTGATGCTCGTGAAAACCTCGGTTTTACCATTGTTTCTTACATCCAAAATGTCTTCCCAACCACAACTTGGACCGCATTTGCTATTGGTGCACCATTTGATGGTCCAGAATGGACAATTTCTACTTTAATTTTCTTTTGGTTGTTCTTTCCATGGATCTTACAACATTATGAAAAGAAATCTGATGAGGAGTTATTAAATTGTATTTATCGTAACTTTTGGTTGCAAATATGGACAGGTATTATTTTCTTTCTTGTCGGATTCTTTAGCGGTGCTGTTGATCCCTTTTGGCTTTCAACTGCATGGCCTATTTCACGTCTTCCTGTCTTTAACATGGGAATCTGTGCAGGACTTTTATGTAATCGTCATGCAAATGACAATGACGATAACTTCCCATGGTTTATACATTCACAATATTTAATTCCTGGTGAATTTTTCATCTTTCAAAGTTATACCACATTATTACCTAATGTTACCAATAAGACCATTGATTTTGCGAATGTTGCTATTTATCAATCATTATCTTTATTAATCTTAACTTTACTCTGGACAGTCTTAAATGCTGGTGGAGTTTATATTGTAGCTAATATTTGGTTCGCTTTTCTAAATGTATTTGCACAATTATCTGTAATTGTTGCTCTTGTTCGATGCAAAGGAGAGACCATCATTTCAAAACTCTTACGCCATCCATTTGTACAATGGTTAGGTGAGTTAAGCATGGCTCTTTACATGGCTCATTGGCCATGTATTTTTTATGCTTGTTGGCTTGTGAAAGGTCGCAGTATTTCATGGCCTTCAACCTTGGATTGTTCTGATAAGTACGACCATGATGATGCTTTGAAGAACAGCTGCCAAGATGAAGTCGATCAATTTAATCAAGATCGAACCTTACAATATTGGTTTATTCCAATTATTCCAATCGTTTCAATTGGATTAGCTGCTTTTCTGTATTACTTTATCGAGGAACCAGTGCGATTGAGATTTAAATAAGATCAAAGAGGAAAGAGGAGGAAATGATCCGAATTTGAGATTGCTTGCTTATGTCATTTTCTCCTTCATTTTCATGCATTTCGTCATTTCACATTTTGCTCTTAGTGTAGAAAGAATATGAAATCATTGTGCCAGACACGTATGTGAGTACTTCCCTTCTGACTTCTCATCCCTTGTTATCTTGTAGCTTGTAGCCTTGCCCTTAGAATCTGTAGGTTTCTTTTTTATCTTATGAAGTTAGTTTGGAGAGCGTAGTTAGTTTTTCCTTAAGAGTATAGATATAAACGTACTCGATCTAAGCAGATCTGTAGATGTTGTCAACTGAAAGAGGTAATTTAATATAGTTGTATCATTGAAGTCTTATACTTCCACAGAAGCAAGTATCGAACCATCAACAACAATTCTGCAATCAGAAAGATTGGAAATGTTTGATGGATACATCGCAAAGCTCTTTTGAAGATCGCAAGTATCGAACCATCCATGTTTCAGTGTCTTTTAGACAATTAGAGGATCGGGTTTTACCTCCAATCGCCGCGAAATTGATGAACCAGTCAACGCAACTCCATCCCTCTCTTGATACCGAAGATTGTCTTGATGAAGATGGCGAAGGAGCAAGGGTTAGTTGGGAGTCTTCGGGGAACTGCACACAAAGATATCAAATGGTTTTTATCGATTCCAGCTCAATGAATAAACTGGTATTCTGCAGAGAATTAAAGTTCTTTCCATTACTAATGGTTCTGGTTCCAAACTACCAAAATTACCGTCTTTATTGGAATTTATTTTATCCAATGATGCTGGCGATAAAGCTGATTTAACAAATCTTATTTATTCTTTATCATTAAGAAAGGTTACACTTGATTGGTGTAGAAATATTATTCAAATTTCAAATCAATTGAAAGAACGAGGAGTCATCGCAAATTGTTTAGAGAAGCTCGATCGTGGTTTACTCGAAATTATTGCTGTAAACAGCAATAATGAGGAAATTGGTGAAAGTTCTGATGAAGAAAATGAGAATGATGATAACGATGATAGTTTTAACATCTTTGATGAAGATGAACTCACTTTGTACGAAAATGAAGATGGTGAAGATGAAGATTATGACGAAGATGAAGATTATGACGAAGATGAAGATGATGACAATCAAGAGGCATAAGGGATGTCAAAGTTAAGTAGAATCACTGGTTCTGTAGAGATATATGTTATCCTTTTGAAATATAATTTTCTGGTGATTTGATCGTTCTGTCAAATAAGATGTTATAATGTTGGAATGAATCTAAATGATATTCAGATAATCAATTGTTAACAATAATACTAACTTAACTAAATACTCTCATTTTATACTTTGCGATGAATCGAATGGAAGCACTTTTATCTTTATCTTTATCTTTATCTTTGTAAAAATTATCTTCAAAGTAAATGTTTCTTGTATGTCTAATAAGAAACATGAACTTTAAGCAATTCCCTAACTGTAAACTAAGCAATTCCCTAACTGTAAATTCAAATTCAAATTCACAACATCACAACAACCAACAATAATAACAACCAATAACAACAAGAACATGATTGCCAATTTATCAGAAGCATTATTGAATCATGTTCAGCAATATTGCATGTTAAACTTTGAAAATGTACGCTTAAGTGATATGGTGTTTATCACCAGGAGGTAAAGAAGTCAACGGCAGTTGTGTTTTGGTATTCGTGAGGTGATGTTCCTTGAACACTGTTTCAACTTATATTGCTATTAAATTGTATTCAATATGTGAAAACTAGTACCACTATAACGCATTCAATGTCATGTGAAAAAGAATTGAATGGTGTGTATCTGTATTGAACTACATGAATGGTGGTAACTAAAACACACTCTACATTGATGATGATGTGATACAAAGTAACATATAGTAGTCATCATGATTGCAGATTTCCTTTGACTCCGTACTTTTAACCGTAATACATCTTTGTCATATGTATGTCTTTTGGGGTGGTCCGTTAGAAAGTAGGATCTATAAAAGGTTGGATTGATAAGATATATAGGAGGGTGAATAGATTGTTCTTATGTCCTTAGACTAATGGATGTAACCATCATATCAGTATTGATATGGTCACAGACATGAAGATAATAAAAGATTTGTAGGTAGATGAATAATTTAAATAGAAGTTTGTTTTCTCAAACTTCAACATACCCCCTGAAATTAATCAGTGACGTTAATATCTTTTAGTGAATTGAACCCATTGAATAATGGTTCTCTTAATCGACGATGTGTTGAATAGTCTAATGACTTCGTTCCGATGTCAGCAATCATATCTTCAGTTTTGATATATTTTAAAACTATAATTTTATCTGTGATGGCTTCGCGAATAAAGTTAATTTTGTTTATAAGGAATTTGGTCATGTTATCTCGAGCAGAATAATCTGATAGATTGATGACGTTCATATTATCTTGATAGATAATTGTCGGTCCTGTTTGTGGGTATTGTAATTCATTGAGTAATTCTCGGTACCAAATAATTGTTTTAATAGTTTCAAATAATGCATGTATTTCCGCATGCGTAGACGATGTAGATACTGATTTGTCCTTCCATGATTTGAATAAGCAAGTACCACTGTCTTCTGCTAAATAAAGTGCGTAACACAGTTGTGATTTTGAATCGTCTTCAGTAGCAAATGATGCATCTGCAAAAGCTGTTAGCATAATTTCTTTTGACTTACTTCCTACTTTGATTCCTTCATCTCTGGTAATGTTAAGATATTGCAAAACTCTGTTGCATGCGTTGATTTGATGCTGAGTAGCGTTGATTGAAAATCGTGCTAAGAAAGAGGCAGCGAATGCAATATCAGGTCGACATCTATCAGCAAGAAATCGTATTTGTCCGACTAGGTCATGTATTGGTTTAACTTTAGGTTCATCATCATCTTTTAGTTGTTTGAGGTTAATTGGTAAGGGTGTATTTTTGTTCCTGACTGCACAAACATCCTTAGTTTTCTCGATGATATAGTCATGATGATGAAGTATGAAATAATTAATATCATTGATTGTCTCTCGTTTGATTTGAACTCCAAGAAACTTGCGAACTTCGCCTTGGTTAGTTACCTTTTTGAATGAGTTTGATAAATGTTGCTGTAGTTTGTCTAATAAACGATTACTGTTTCCAGTCATGAGAATATCGTCAACGTATACGATAATGTAAATGATATCGGAATTCTTCTTGTAAATGTATAAGCATGGCTCGATCTTTGATCTCATACATCCAAACTTAAGTAATACATCACCAATTACGTTTGCCCATAATAATGCTCCTTGTTTTGTTCCATTGATGTTTCCATCAAGCCGAACTACTTGTTGTACTCCATTTGTATAATCCTTTGGTAGATTCATGTACAATAACGTGTCAGCTTGTGCTTCTAAATACGCATTTCCTATGTCGTTTGCTATGATATTCCATGAGTTGACAATGCTGATATGTAGAATAATAATGACGAGGTGAAAGCCGGGAGTAGGTGCATAAGTATGTGTATAATCAATTCCTTTAATTTGACTATAGCCACATCCAACTAATCGCGCTTTAAATCGAATCGATCCGTCAGGTTCATGTTTGACTTTAAACACGAATTTAGATTTAAATGGTTTTCTGTTATTGTTCTTTACTTCTTCGATATCGACTTTCACAAGTGATCCTCTTGACCACATCTCGGCCATTTCCTTATCGATAGCTTTGAGCCATTCGTCTCTGTACTTGTTATTGGGTGCTAGTGCTTCCTTGACCGATTTTGGTGTTGGGATGTCGATTGTGACTTCATTGGCATATACGTATTGTTGAAGATACTTTGGAATCTGTTTGTTTCTCTCTGATCTTCTTGTTGATAATTCAACTTGCTTTGCTTTTGCGTTTTGTAATGACTGTTGATGCCTCTTTGTTTTAAGGTTTGAATCCCGAGCAGATCGATCATTCTTTCCGATAACCTTGTCATCCTGTACCCCCTCAGATGGAGGAGCATCGCTGGTGACATCTGTTTGTGTGGCAAATGCATCGGTGGTAGGATCATCCGTTTCCGGCGGATCTAAGTGCTCTGTGAACTGACAGTCTCGACGAGTAAGGATTCTGCCATCCTTCAATCGTATAATAAACGCATGCTTCGATTGTGGCGCCAGGCCTAGGAAATGACATGGTTCCGAGACGGAGTCGAATTTGCCCTTTCGCTTTTTCTCATCCTTATACTTCAGCATCCATCCTTTCGCGTAGAATGGTACAAACGGTGATACATCCGGCTTCTGAGAGAATACGACTTCATAGGGTGACTTCATTCCTAATGATTTCCTCGGTACACGGTTGTGTATCTTCGCAGCGTAGATAATAGCGTATTGCCATAAATTCGCAGGTGCGTTATTAGCAAGCATCATAGTCCTCGCAGTGGTGACAACAGTGCGAATAGCTCTCTCGACCTTCCCATTACCTTCATGAAAGTAGGCTGGGCTGAACTGTGATTGGATTGCGTGCTGGTTGCACCATTCTTCCACTTTCTCATCCTTAAACACGGATTCCGAGTCGGATTGTAAAATCATAATACGATGTCCTTTCTCTTTCACTTCCTTGTAAAGCTCCTTAAATGTGTCCAGCAACTGGGATTTACGCTCAACGAAGTATGGGGCAATAAAGTTAGTTTTATAATCAATATAAAGGATAAGATACTTATTACCCTGGAGGCTGACAACATTCATCGCGCCTGCGATATCCGATCCCAATTTCTCGAAAGGTAGTAGGTTGTGTAGTAGAGTATGCAGGAAGTTTGGTCATCTTTCCACGCATGCATGCATCGCATGTGTCCAAATGGAGATTCTTGATCGTATCGTATGTATACTCTACTCCGATCACATTACCAGATGATACCATTGCCTTGATTGATCCTTCGCTAATGTGGCCTAGACGGTTATGTAAGACGTTAAGGGGGTTGATGCCAGCATGGAATTTTGCAAGACGATTAGGGGCGCGCCCTTCGACTCCTCTGACACTCGAAGGTGACACTCTTCCGCAAGAGGTGTCACGATATTCATTCATATCATTCAAATACAATAACCCATCTTTACGTTTCGATGCTGTGCTCACTATGTTGTTATTTTGATCACTAATATATGCCTCATTGCCCTTAATCGTCACAGAGTAACCAATATCAGTGATCTTCCCAATCGACATAATATTCTTTGAAGCCGTTGTGGTTAATACCACGTCTCTCAACAATCCAGCGTCTCCAATCATGTCGTACGACTCACATTTACCATTCCCAAATCGAATGGTAGTCTTCTTATTACGAATATTGACAATACTCAGATATAATGGTATCCCAGTATCTTGTAGTACATAATCGTCTTGAGAAAAGAACAATGCATAGCTATTGACGAAATCGACGAGTTGATTAATGTTCTCTTTGAGCACTTCACTGTAGTCTTCCATTTTAATAAGGCTCATGCTGATCCCAGAATCGTATTCGAGTTCTTTTGCAGATTCTGCAACAAGGTCCATTTGGTGATCGAGGCGAGTACGTACAGTGTTCAGTAATTCGTTGCATGTCATCCTATTGATTCTTTTCTTACTCATCCAGTACTTTTCCGAATATGCTAATCTTCTACGAAGTTCTCGTGCTGCAAGTCTCATAAGATTTTTACAATATAATTCAGCTCTGATTCTAACTTCATGTGGCAAGTAATTCTCATATAAGGCCTTGCGAATATACGGATGTGCAATGATTGCTAATGCGAGTTCATAATGAGATACTGCATTTCCTTTGACTGTCATGATATAGTCGTCAACATCAAGTGTATGAGAATACTCCATGATGTTTTCAGTTCTGAAGTCATTCTTTCTGAATCCTCTTAATATGTTTTCGATCATAACGCGATAATAAGAGCCGTATGGGACTGGAATATATAATTCATCATATACTTCCTCTATTACTTCTTCCATCAGTTGGTGTAATGATTTGGGACGGTATAATGGGATAGGTACATCGTCGCCTGATTCACTATCAATTTCATCGGGTTCTCGAGCATCATTGTCGTGCTCAATCTCCTCTTTGTATTCTACCTTCTCAGACATGTGAATATCGTTAATGTCTCCATCGTCGTCATCTGGTCCATCAAGAACCTCAAAGTAACAATTTGTATTCATTGTTTCTTGTTTAAATTCAACCTTTTTATTTTGTTGATAATTATTTGTGCGGTTGTCTTGTTGTCTTGGTGGAGGTGTTGCTCGATGGTCAGATTGAGTGTTGGGTTGATCATTTGATGATGGATTCTGACCTTTATTTCCTCTAAAACGTCTTTTGTTGTGTCGATTCTTCCCTTGTTTAAAATTCGTATGACCTTCTGATTTTTGTGTATCATGGTTATTATCGGTTCGCTTGTCATTACTATTTGGATTATTTGATTGATCAACGTAATTGATGTGCTTATAATTCTCTTTGGTAGGTTTAGAGCTCGACTCTTTATTATTCTTGTCGGGAGTTTTTGTGAATTTGTCCATATAGTTTTCAACTCTTAAATCCTTGTCTATATTGTCGATATCGATCATTGTTTGGACTATGTTCTCGTATGAAACGTTTCTATTTAAGAATGCATTAGCTCGTAATGCTTGGAATACTGTGTTATCAGCTTTGTGTCTGTGTAGAATTATACGCAAATTGTCCTTCTTCTTTTCATCAGATACTTCGATTCCTCGAATGTTTCGAATGATATGGTAAATTTGATCGATTACGTCCATGAAGTCTTCAAGACTCTGATTCTTGTATGGTGTGAACGATGGTAGCTTGTCTATCATGTTCTGTTCGACCGTGAGTTCATTTCTTCTATATCTCTTTACTAATGCCTTCCAGATAATACTGGGGTCATCAGTATTATGTTTTCCTTTTATCGATGAAATAATATTAACATGAACATGTTTGTTTAACAGTTCTAATGCTTTTCTATTTAAAGATGTTCGCAATTCAAATCCCTTGTAATCAGGATGCTTCTCTCCAATATCGGAACGTTTGTCATCATCTATTGAACGACTTGGAGAACTAAATTTCCCTTCGATAATGAGTTGGTCCTTGAGTAGCTTTACTAATTCGAGTTGCGATTTTCTTTCTTCTCCAGTCAAATCTAAAGTTTTAGATAATTCGGAACGATATCTATCCATTGTAATGGTATTGGATTTTGATTTCTTTGGAGTTTTCTTTCGATTTGATTCTTCTACTAACGTATTGATTCTATCTTTGATCTCCTTTTCTTGTTTTTTGGAAAGAGGTGTATGGAGAGCAGAATCTTCCATTGTTTTCGCCTCATCAACTTGGTTTGATGATTCTAACATTTTATTCACTGTTTTCCCAATGGGAAAGTCTCTGAGAAATGCCGTTCCTCTTCTTGTTTTACTTGGGCTGATGTTGCCAGTAGCACTTTGAGTAATAGGATGACCGTTGTAGTTTTCTCGTAGTGATAATAATATTCGCTTCAATGGTGTTTCTCGTTCAGGGCTTTCGAAAGATGACTTCATTGACACAGGGCTTCCTGGTAATGAGTCGGTGTTGATGTTGGCTAGGATGTTCTTCATCCCGTCAGTGGTGAAAGCGGGGTTCTCTATGACCAAGTGTACTTGTTGTTCTTTGAATATGCCCTTCATGGTGTACTCAAAGATAAACCATTCGTACGAAGATTGGTTTGAGAAAACGAACTTCCTCTCGTGTGACTTGTATCTGTTGATGGTTGTCCACAAGTCTTCTGACATCTTGAACCACTTGACAATTTAATAGCAATGTTAAACTTTGAAAATGTACGCTTAAGTGATATGGTGTTTATCACCAGGAGGTAAAGAAGTCAACGGCAGTTGTGTTTTGGTATTCGTGAGGTGATGTTCCTTGAACACTGTTTCAACTTATATTGCTATTAAATTGTATTCAATATGTGAAAACTAGTACCACTATAACGCATTCAATGTCATGTGAAAAAGAATTGAATGGTGTGTATCTGTATTGAACTACATGAATGGTGGTAACTAAAACACACTCTACATTGATGATGATGTGATACAAAGTAACATATAGTAGTCATCATGATTGCAGATTTCCTTTGACTCCGTACTTTTAACCGTAATACATCTTTGTCATATGTATGTCTTTTGGGGTGGTCCGTTAGAAAGTAGGATCTATAAAAGGTTGGATTGATAAGATATATAGGAGGGTGAATAGATTGTTCTTATGTCCTTAGACTAATGGATGTAACCATCATATCAGTATTGATATGGTCACAGACATGAAGATAATAAAAGATTTGTAGGTAGATGAATAATTTAAATAGAAGTTTGTTTTCTCAAACTTCAACATTGCAAGAATATAGATTGGAAATCTTTGACGGATACATCAAAGGAATCTTTTAATGAGCTAAAGTATCGTACCGTTCATGTTTATGTATCTTTTAGAAAGTTGAATGATCGAGTTTTACCTCCAATCGTTTCTCAATTGACCAATCCTTCAAAGCAACTCCATCTTTATCTTAATACCGAAAAGGGTGTTGGTGAAGATGGTCCTGAAGTCAAAACAAGCTGGAAGTCTTCGGGTAAGTGGAGAGCGAGAAACCTGATTACCCACAAAGACATCAAATGGTTTTTATCAATTCCAGCTCAATCGATAAACTGGCATTGTGCTGGTCCTTTCTTATTAGATGATCCAATTTTTATGAAAGCTTTAAGAAAGTATGAAGATATTAAGTTAGATTTGAATTCATATGTTAGCTATGATGAATTAAATAATTCAAAAAGAATTAAGTTTCTTTCACTTACTAATGGTTGGAGTTCTGAAATACCGAAATTACCATCCTTAGTGGAATTTACTTTATTGGTGATGAAATTGATTTAACAAATCTTATTTATTCTTTATCATTAAAAAAGATTCGATTTGAATTTTGTCGAGACAATATTCCAATTCCTAAACCATTGAAGGAACGAGGAGTCATTATTAATTGTGAAGATGATTTTAATTATAGTTTTGTCGAAGTTGATGCAGAACAAAACAATGATAAGAAAAGGAATGACGAAGAAAATGATGATAACGTTGATAGTTTGAACATCTATGATGAAGATGAAGTCACTGTGTACGGGAATGAATCCAGAGAAGACGAAGATTATGGCGAAGTTAATAATGAATTTGTTGATATGAACAAAGAAATTGCGCGCATCTATCATGAAACAGGAGAAGACGAAGTTAATAATGAATTTGTTGATTTGACCAAAGAAATTGCGCGCATCTATAATGAAATAAGAAAAGACGAAGATTATGACGAAGTTTATAATAATGAATTTGTTGAAATAAGCGAAGAATATCATCTTGCCATGTGTAAGATGTTTAACATTCCCCACTTTCCTTTATCGTCCTTGAAGTCTACTCGTTATGATTCTTACTCATTTTGATATCTCAATATCATTCTTATGAGATCATTATCTTGTGTATCTTGAGAAAATAAGCTGAACTTTCTGACTGCTAATAAATTGTAACATTAACAAAGAACAATAAAAAGCATCGCATTCATGAAAGCGTACTACTCATGATCTTACTAATTTGTGATATTTGAGATATTATTCCTCTGATAAGACTTTCTAACTTTTGGTTCTTTCAAATCCAATGTAGAATTACATTATAGTTCAAGATATCTCACTTTAACTAATATCATTCAACATCACCATTTTCCACGAACATAATTCCTTTCCTGATGCTTTTAGGATATAATTATCGGATGATTTCTCATAGAGAAAACTTAGAATCAATAATATCTGGATGAGAAAAGTCTCGAAGATGCAGAAAATTCAGAAAAAGGAGTTTTGTAAGTATCATACCATTTATCAATTTCCGTTGAATGATCGAATTTTACCTCCAATCGTTGATAAACTGATGAATCATTCACAACAACTTCACCTGCTCATAATATACTGGGATTCTTATGCAGATTGTCCCAACCTATAACTTCAACCTGCTTGTATAACTTTTCAAAAGAAATTCTTCCAGACTAGATAAATTTTCACGTACGATATGGGCTCATAGTGATTTGCAATTCTTTTATTTTCACATAGCTAGTCGATTCCTACCATTACGCATTATTGTTCTCTATTTTTTGTACACTCTTTAAGTGAATATTCCTATTGCTAAAAGTGCCGATCGTATTGTAACGATATCAAATCGTTTGGAATTGAGAGAAGTATCACCCTCTCTCCATCTTCGGTAAAAACAAAAACAAGTGTAAAACATCGATTTTCGAGAAAGTCGGTGTTTAAAAAGCCACAAAAACAGAAGAAAAATGTCAACGACGAGAAGAAAGAAGTTCGATAAATTCAGTCTTGAGTGGGGAGAAGAGAAAGATCGCAAGAATGCTCGCATTGCTCGTTATCATTCTCCTACCACCATGAAATTTTTTAGCGTCTTACCAGAAGATTTATTGGAGAAGATTGCAGAATATTGTAATCCTCGGGCTTGGTTACACTTAATGAATACATCAAATGAACTGTTTCGAGATCTAAAGTATCGCACCATTGATGTTTTTGTGGATTTCGACAACTTGACTGATCGAGTTTTACCTCCAATTGTTGCGAAATTAAAGGATCCTAATAAGCAGCTCCATCTTTCTATAATGACCGAAGATGCTGTTCAGAATGCATTTCCCGAAAAAGCGTTGACATCTTGGGGGAGGTTGGCAGAGTTAAAGTGGAGATCTTTAAATCTTGTTACACACAAGGACATGAAATGGTTTCTATCGATCCCAGCTCAATCGTTAGATTGGCGCTTAGCCGTTCCTCTCTTAGAAGATAATTTTTCTCTTATCCCTGCATTAAGAAAGTATGAAGATATAACATTAAATATTCATACAACTCTTACTTCAGATGTTGATTTTCAATCTTTAAACTATTCGAAGAGAATTCAATTTCTTCATATCACAAGCTGTTTGAGCTTTAAAGCACCAATATTACCTTGTTTAATAGAATTAATATTAGAGGCGATGGAAGATGGTGATTCTGCTGCTTATCTTGAAGTTGATTTAACAAATCTTGTTTATTCTTTATCTTTGAAGAAGATTGTTATTGATATTGATTGGTGTGAAGATTTTCGAATTCCAAAACAATTGAAAGAGCGAGGAGTTATTATTGAAAATGATTCTGAGCTAGACTTAATCGATTAACATTGGTGCTCTGAAGGAAATCAATGTTGAGGATGAAATTAGCTCCAATCTCTATGATGAAGATGAAGAAACAGTATATCGTTGGAAAGAGAATGACGATGAAGATGATGAAGAATATGAGAGCAATCATAGTCATGATGATGAGGATGGTTCAGAAGATGATGATGATGAAAATTAATCACGATTACAATTAATTTAATTGTTATATTAGTTTAGAAGTATCTTATTTATTTCTTGTCGCATTGTAGTAGTTAGCTGAGATCGCAACTATAATTTTTAGTATATTTAGTCCAAATAGGTATTGTAGTCAGAAAGATAGTTCATGATGGTAGACGTAAGTCTCCGATTAA
>VKHI01000612.1:0-18273 GCA_015145745.1 Poterioochromonas sp. DS
ATTCGAAAATCATTTGAACACTTAGAGGAAGGATAAATGAGCGTTCAAAGGATGATATGTTGCAGTGTAATCTTTTTGTCTTATTTTATAATAAGAGCTTCAAGTAAAAGATCTTTTCAATCACAGTTTACTGCTCAACCTTCGATGATGATGATGAAGGGAAAACTATCGAAGTTAGCAGCTGACCCATTCAGTCTTTGCGAATTTTCGATTTGAGGAATGACCGAATATAACCGATCAAAATTTAAATCAAATACTTTTTGAATTTTACTTACACATTTCGGGCACATAATAAATATCAAATCAGAAACATAAACTAGACTTATACATACAATATAAAGTAAGAAACCTTCAAAACTTTAAAGGAATCAAAGAAATCAAAGAAATAGAAGAAAAACAAACTTTTAAAAGAAATTAAACAAACCCAGGAAAAATAATATCCTCACTGTACGATAAGAATAAGAAGTGAATACAATCACCATAAAATCTGATCAACTCCTTTTTCATATGCTAGCAAGTTCAATGGAGATGATGCGATGTTCGTCATCTAAGTTAATGCTTACCATTGCAACCGAATCAAATGCTACCGGTTCCGGTAAGCGTTCAAGGAAAATAGGCTTTAAATTATAACTTGAAGATAAAACAATACTTGAAGAGGCTAATTCAGTTTCTTGTTCACTTGTGCTGGGCGTGCTGGGAAGAAAGGGGGAATCGTCCTTCTGACTCTCAAGTGACTTATCCATCGGTACAACAAACTGCATTGTACCAGTAACTCTAGCTGTAGCAAGAATTCGGCTTCCAGGAGAACCTAACCTTTTACATACTTTAATATTATCAAACCTGTGGAGAAAATCAGGAATCATGAGGTAATGCATATCGTAAGTATGCAGGATTTGATCAAGTCCAGCAAGATGAGGTGGATGATGCAGTAATGTAAAAAACTCTAAGGGAAACCCGTGATAGGTATAAGTTGTGCTTGGGAGAGCGAAATCCAGAAAGAATTGCTGGTGAAGTTTCATGTCATAGCTATTAACTACATTGGTTATCATATCGATATATCTTCTGCGAATATCATTTCTGAAGATTCGAAGAGCTGGCATATAGGTTGGATTATTTGAAGGACGTTTATACGACTTCCTTTTCTTCTTGATTGGAACAGTCGAAATAAGAGGTTTCGTCCTATAATTACTACTTCTGCTGCTCTTATCATCAATTTCTGAAGAGGAAATCATGTCGTTTACATTTTGACAGGTTTGAATAATCTCTTACCAAATTCAATCATTCTCTTCAGACACTCAGTCTAACTGATCTCAGTCGATGTAAGTTATACCGTAATGTTACGGAATCTGAAGTATAGGGAACTTTACGCTGTAATTTTCTTTAATCATGTCATGGTTTTGAGAAAGCTTTGTTTTGTATGTTTTTGAAATTCGAAATCATTTGAACACTTTGAGGAAGGATAAATGAGCGTTCAAAGGATGATATGTTGCAGTGTAATCTTTTTATATTATTTTATAATAAGAGCTTCAAGTAAAAGATCTTTTCAATCACAGTTTACTGTTCAACCTTCGATGATGATGAAGGGAAAACTTCCGAAGTTAGCAACTGGCTCTGATTTGATTGCAATTAAACCAATAATAGATTACCCAAATCCGGAGTTTTTAGATGAAAAAGTTCTTCAAAAGAGACTACCATGGCAATTAGGATTGTTTTTGAAGGTTGTTCCACCTCAGCCGGATCCTCCATTCACTGAATCCGCTGATGGGAAGTTCCTCACAATCTTACAGCATCCTGTCCTAGATACAATGTCATCATTCCTTAGAAAACGTTTTTCATTTGTTTTTGCTTTTGTTAGTCGCTATAAGCACCGTTTGCTCGTAATTGGACGAGGTATTGCGATGATATGGATCGGTAAGTTTGAGTTCATCATACTGGTGAACCAACTTTTACTCTTGCTTTTCTAGGTTATGTTATGATAAAAAGGCTTATTCATTGGTACACAGGAGTGACAGAGTATGAATTATTGCTTGATTCCAAGGATTATGAGTATCAACGATACGGTGGAGGGCGAGTCGATGAAGTGGGAACTGCATACCTTGCCCAGCTGAACACGACTTTTACGGAAAATTTTCAATTCCAGCCATTAGTAGAAAAGATTTCCATGTCTTTAAATCGACCTTGCTTTCCTCATACAATGAAATCGTACGCTATTCAAATCGGGAAGGATATCGCGGAAGTGTTGATGATGCTTGATCCGAAAATAAGGTCGTATCGAAAAGCATTATCATCCCGTACAAACCACGGGTCTTCGAGCAATTATATGGGAAGATACCACCAAAATTACCATCTCAAGTCGAATCCCTTGTCTCTTTCTTCTGCTGATCAGCTGCTCACAGAGGAGGCGGTTACCATCTTCACCCTCCAAAGACTCATAACCTTACTCCAAGTTCGTCAGGCAGACGCATATTTGCGTTTGTCGCGAATGTCGGTGTTATCGGCAATTAACCTATGTGAAGATCTATTAGAGCATTGGAAAGAGAAAGTTATCAAGAAGTCTCAAACTTTAAGAATCCCGATTTTCCAGACCCTCATTTCAAATCTATTGGGCTTTAGTGTTGGGATACGCTCTAAGACTTCATCGCAAATGAGAAAAGCAATGAATATTATGAACTTTTATGATAAAAAGCGTGAAGTAGTTCCTAGTTCGACAGATAACTCATCTAATGTGGAGAGGGTTGATGGTGACGAAAGGGAGCTTGTTGATAAGCAAGAAGATTTTAAGAAATCTATCGAAGCTGAATACATTGATGACATGTTGCGTGACCTGAATGCACGAGAGAAAATTATTGTGCTGGAGAATCTTCTGAGTAACCTTTATACTGTCACAGGAGAAATTCAGCACCACTTGGAAACTGCCGACGGAGTTTTATCTGCAGTTTCAAGCAAGACTGATCTGAAAGGCCTGGATGACTCTGAAGAGGAGGAGGAGCTGCTTGAGGAGAGTTCGCCGTTAGAGAGAAAGTTAGGCATTGACTGTATGTCAACAACGATCATGTCATGGAAAGAAGTTGAAGAATGGATTGAGAAATCTTCTTCCTTATCTCGAAAAGCCATGAGTATTGTCTCTATTCGGACTAAGTTTACCTCCTCTGAAAGCTCTGGTTCTCTGCTAAGTGGTAATACGAGACGATATAGTCGGGTGTCAAGTCCGTCTTTGCTTAATACTAATTTGGAATCTTCCCTGACACTTACAACAACCTCTCTTTCTGACCCTAATATTACCTCTCCATCTTCTGAAATTAAAATTGATCCTTCCCTGGCCAGATCTAATTCTACCTTAGATAATTTGAACAACACAGCACAGCAGAAACTTAACGTTCGTCCCTATTACTCAGAAGAACTTATCAACTATCTCACCTCTCTATCATTTGAGCAGAGTACTGATACTACGACATTTACAAATTTAGTAGAATTTATATTACCGGGTACCGTTAGTCAGCTGCTGGAACTGTCAGTTGTAAATAGCACAATGTTTGACACTATATTAGAAGAACATAGTGGAGGTAGGATTATTAGAACGATTCCGTGGAAAAAATTGGACGAAAAAAATAATATTGCAATTGCTTTCAATCACTCTTTACCCTATTTATTTAATCATAAGGATTTAGCGTTTCGAGAAATTATTTATCAAAATGACTCAACAAAAGGAGGAACATCCTCTTTATTGTCTCGCTGGTCACCTTACCAATCTTTGACTAAAGTTGCAAATATTCATTCATTGTACTACTCAGAGGAAGAAGATCGTGAATCAGGTTTTGCTACATTAACTTTATTTCAGGATTTTTCTCAGTCATCAACAAATTCCTTCATGGGAAACATCACTACAGTTTGGAAATTTGAAAATATACTGTCTGTCGCGACTCCAACTCCTTCAACAAAGCTGACAAAGTCGATATCAAATCCTCCTGCTCGCAGTAGTTATGGATATTATCGATCAGCCTTACTTGGAGCCTCTAAATCAGCTTCTGTCTCTCGCTCGATATATCAAACTAAAGTTACTGTACAAATTGAGTGCAAAATGGAACCAAGTTTATATTATTATTTCATTCTTAACCTCATGCGACAAGAGAGCAAAAGATTTATTGCAAAATGGCGATCAGAGACGATCAATTCATTGAACCAGTATCATACCGGAGCTACCTTTAGCTCGACTGTATTCGAGAAAAGTGAAGCTACCTCAGATCAGAATCAACTTTTAAATCGAATAAGATCCACTCGCTACCCCCGAGAGGAGGACGTTGAAGGATCTAAGCGTCCCCTGTATACTCATGAATTTATCGCAAGAGGTTCCCCTGAGAAAGCAGAAGAAGGAAATGCATCCTTCCTTTATGACCAAACTTCGAACGACGTCTCAGCTCAGAATCTTAAGCGGGAAGCCTCTTTGACCGTCGATACAATACTTCCTCATATTAATCAAAATATGCAATTGCATCGCTCCTACTGGAGAAGTAGTGCCATTGTCTTGCGCGATATCAATAAAGCTCCATCTGCGTTTAATAAGCATTTAGAGAGTATCGGTTTGAAGAAATCTTCGAAACAGATGCTTTTAGTGCAACTGTTTCGACCTCGATTTCTTTTCAGGTTTAGTATATGGTTGAGTATTCTCTTAGCTGGATTTGAATTAAACAAGAGAAGTAATAATATTCTGTGGACAAAAGAATTCTTTATGAATAATATGAAAGATTTTATTGATCGTCGTATTGCAACGCCTACTTTAAGGTCAGTTTGTGTATCTTCGTCTTCTTTCTCTTTTTGCTTAACTCTGACTTTATTAGTATCGTGAATGATGTATTGTTGAATAAGCGTACGTCAATTACGGATCGACAGGCCTTATTAGATGCAAAGCGCTCGTTGAGCTCAATGTTGTATGATTTTCTATTACAAGAATAGTAAGTATTTTACTTATCACACTAAATTTTTTGTCATCTTATTGTTCTATTGTAGTCCAAAATTATCTGAAGCAGAGCGAAGGAAAGCCGCGATTATGATGGATATGCGGCCTATTAGTGAAGAATATGAGAGGGAATTAAAGTAAGGGAAATCTTGTGAATTTATTGCTTTTCTGATCGAAATAATCTTTCTTACAGACGACCAATTCAAAATATCGTGTCTGGGAAAATCCTGCGGCTTGTTCTAATCCAACTACAATTTGTTAAGAAAGAACTTTTAGTGGCAATGGAGGCAATTGATCAACTTTTTAATGCGAATCAAGTGAATCTACAGCTATTAGCGATTACACCTGCGATTGTTGCGATTTTTTCCTTACAAGTTATTGCTCGAGGGGTAATAGCCGCGGTGAAATCAATTTCTCGTGGTAAAGCGCTACAATCTACATCAGTTATTCATCAAGATCTTAAAAATTCTTTAAGAGAGCTCGAGCGATTGTTGGCAGTTTCCTCCAGTTTTGAGAAGGAAGCAACTGTTACTCTGAATGTAACATCCGTCAATTCCCTTTCACCAGCAGAAACTGGTCAACTGTTAAGTCATCTTTATCGAATTCAGTTGCTGTTAGTGCTCCATTCTTCTAACTTCGAGTATGGCTCACTAAAACAGCTTCAGGTAATTCCGCTTGCTTTTCCTTCCGCTCTTAACATCAATACCCTTTGTAGGAGGATTTACGTGACTTATCGACAGCTCATATTACCGTAAAGCAACGGTTGTTGATTTTGGAAAGGATTCATCGGCGATATTCCTTTCTACAGCCAAATCGAGGATTATTCGGAATGATATGATGTTCAATTATTTCAATATCAAAACATCCCACAAATAATAAATGAAGCTGTCAGGAGAGTCAGATTCGGGTTAGTCTCCTTCCGTGTTACGGGTACGAAAGGAAGCGAGATGCAAGCATTGAACTAATTTTGCTTAATTTCGTGAGGCTTTGTGTTGTAGAAACAATAGTGTTAGAGGAGGGGAAGTCTGGAACGTAAATTTACAATCCGTAAAATGAAGTATTTGTCGGTTCACCTTCATCTTGAAATCTTGAGTTATGTGACTCTCGCTGACCGATTAAAGTATGCTCGTGTGAACCATTTATATTGCCGCGAACTTTCGATTTGTGTTCGAAAAATCACTCTTGAACCACACAATGGACTGGAACATTTTCTCATCACACAAACGCAGAGGAGATCCATTTTGAAGTTGATTGAGAATTCTTACCATCAACTAAGCCTCAATTTAATCCTAAGAAATGGCTCTCTCGAAATTCCTGATATTAAGGGTGATTGGAAAATATCTCTACGTTCACTTCAGATAAAATTGCACCACTTCCGTCGAATCCGATCTAAAATCGATCAAGTTCAGCAGCTGATTCTATTTCCTCCTGAAGATGAAGATCAAAGAGAGAACGTCGGAGAAGACAAGATTGGAGATCATTTCTCTTCCGATGAATTGTTGGATGAGCTGTTCAAGCTGCCAGGGCTTAGAGAGCTTTCTTTCAAACATTTCTCACATCTTCACATCCCGACAATTTCTCAACTGCTTAAACTCGAATTACAAGAATGTTCTCAATTCAATGTTACCAGTATTCTACACTTGCAGAATCTAAGATTTCTAAAGCTTCATAGCTGCGCTGAAATCACTGATGTCAGTTGTCTTGACCATATTTATGAATTACATCTGATCAACTGCTCTTCGATCACTGACATTTCTGGATTAAATTATAATACCATTATTAATATTGATTCTTGTCCTATTCGACATTGTTTTCAATCCTTTCGATACAGTAAGAGGGTTACGTTCAACCAATACCGAGGTCAACGAGTTAACTTAGATCGTCTTCAAGCTATTCAATCATTGACTATTAGCTGCGATAATTACAATTATTTCTGTTCTTTACCACTGTACTTTTCCAAGGGTTTCCCTCCTTCGTTGCGAGATCTCACACTGCGAGATGTCACGGATCCTTTTGCTCTTCCCTACGCACATCGATTACGTAACCTAACGATAGAATGCTGCAAAGGGTTTGCTTTAAAGAACTTAGAAGGGATTTCGGTAATAAAAATTATAAATTGCAGTGACATAACAGACTGGAGCCCATTAAACAACATCCCCACTGTTGAAATCTCGTCTTGTTTAAGCTTTAGAAGTACAGAACAGTTAAATAATGTAAAAGAGCTTATATTGATGAGCAGTGATATTAGCAATATGTTAGATCTTCGCTACATCACTTGTTTGCAGCTCTTTTCAAGCCCGTCATATTTCGCCTCTACTTTCGCTTTTAATAGCCTGCTTCTACCTACCGCAATGCAGTTGAGGGAAATACAGTTCAGCGTTTTTAATCATTACCTAAACTCTGAAGAGAAGAAATTTCTGATAAGTTTGAAGAATTATTATTTGATCAAACGAATTGTGATCCACCATGCGAATGGTGACCTGTTGAACTTGAATAAAGATTTGGAAAACCTCCAAGATTTACAAACAGTTTTTCATATAGAACAGTTGAACCTGTCTTTTCAGACTGTTCTTCTAAGAAAAGATAAAAATAGAATAATTAACTCTTCTCAAATGAAAGGTAATACAATCTCAACCTTCGTGGGGAAAGCTTTCTTCCTTTGTCTGATAGTCCTTACAACTGCCTATTTTTTATTTTCTTAAAATAACCCAAAATTGGTGTCTATTATTTATAACATTAGATTCGAGTTCTGTGCATTTGATTGAAATCAAATAAATCCCAGTTTTGTTCCCCATATCCCCATATCCCCAAATTCTCAATTGATGACGGTTTGAGTGATAAGAGGAGAGAATCTATTAATACAATTAATACAATTAATTTAATTAGGACTAAAAGACAGATAATAACAGATCATGAGACCATCCACTCAACCCTTCCCTTTATCATCTACCTTTTAGTTAACTCGGAAAATTGAATAAATACAAGACACAGACAGAAATGATTTCTCTGATAAAATTAAAAGATTTATTCTTTCATATTTGTCGATTTAGTTTTCTTATTTATTATTTAATATCCATTTTCTTTCGTGTTTGTTTTCAACCTGATTTACATTTTTATCAAATTTCTCCAATTTTTATCACTATTGACTATTTTGTTGATGTGTTTTTTCTACTTGAATTTATTTGGTCTTCGAGGAAAAAGATTCTTGATTATCTCCTCTTAACACCTACCATCGAGAATGCGAAGAAACCTCGACGAAATCCTCAACATGTAAATAATAAAATTATATCTACTGAATTAAATTCCTTCTCTGTAAATAACAATAATAATAGTAGCAACAACAATCATACTTATTGTGTAGAGAGTAGTAGGTGGTCTTCCATACTTTTATTCACGGATTTCTTCCTCTCCTTTACTGAAATCTTTCCTTTTGAGATTATCGCTTACCTTTCTGGTGTTTCTCGGTATTATAACTATCGCTGCTTTAGATTGGTGCGAGTGAGATCGTATTTCCTTTACTGGAATGAGATTATGATGGCAGTATACGATCTCCCGATTCGATTGAGTCGACCATTCCAAAGATTTATTTTTTTCCTAATAACAATGGGTGTCGTAGGTCATGTTTTTGCTTGTGGTTGGTATGGCCTTGCAGTAAATGTTATGTTAAATGGGTTTAGTCAATCCTGGCTTGCAACAGATGGTTTAGCCCATTTAGACAGTAACGGTACTTTAGTTTTGACAAACTCTCTTGGTTACAGATATTTAAGAGCTATTTATTGGTCCATTCAAACGTTAGATACAGTCGGCTTTGGAGATATTGTCGCTCATTCAGAATCAGAAACATGGTATTGTATTTTGTATTTTTTTATTTCTGCTTTTTTAATTTATAGTTCTATCGCAAATTTAATGACCATCGTTAGTGAATTAGATGCAAAGAAAATGAAATCAATTATGAAATTATCACGTTATCATCAATATGCATTAACAAGAAAATTATCAAATTCTATATCACAACGTGTGAAATCCTATTATGATTATCAATTAAGTTATATTAATGGCTTTGACGAGCAAGAGGTAAGACAATTTTTCTCTATCACCTGATATCCTTTTTCATGCTTGGATTGTAGGTTATTTCGAGTTTACCATCAAATATTGCGCAACAGGTGCATCATGAAATGACAAGAAAATTATTAGAAAATATTGATTTATTTAAAAATTATAATAAAGGTTTATTAAATGCATTAAGTGATTTAATGGAATCTTATATCTTTAGTCCAGGAGATATTATTGTTGCAAAAGATTCAAAACTTTCTGGTGCTTATTTTATATCACTTGGGCAGATTGAAGTTTGTGGTGCAAATGGAGAGATCATTGAGATATTAGGTGAAGGTAAAGTCTTTGGATTAGAAGCATTAAAGAAACCTTGTTACGCCATTGAATATTATCGTGCAAAGTCTTATATTGAAATGTATTATCTGCGTAGTTCAGGATATCGCTATATGCTTGATTTGTATAAAGAAAAAGCCAATGAACAAGGATCCTCGTCATTATCATCACCACGTGCTCGTTTTAGTGCAATTATTCCACAGCAATATCATAGTGAAAATATTCGTGTGACTGGAGGACGAGTACAAGGACCACGTCGATGGGCAAGTATTTATAAAAGTTTAGAAACAACTTTACCATCAAAAGATTATCATAAAAAATTAGCAAAAGCTTTTATCTATCAAATATTACAACCTCAATCAACATTTCGTGAATGGTGGAATAATATAATATTTTTCAATTTATTGTTTTATTTAACTTCTATTGCATTATTATTATCTGGTACTTTTCACTCACAATTCATTGAACATTTTTTCATTTTATTAATTTTTAGTTATTTAGTTGATTTTTTCTTTATTATTGATATTATTGCTCAAGCATTTCTTTTTATGGAATATGAAGAAGGAATATTATTAACAAATAGTCAAGAAATTTTTCGTTACTTTTGTAAACATCATCGGACTCTTTGGGTTTTATCTTGGTTAATCCCATTTGATGTTATTATAGGATTTTCTATTGATATTCGTTTATTGCCAGTTTTCCGTTTATTAAAATTACGACATTTATATCGTTTTGTGAAAGTTGCTGATGATTGTATTAAAAGTATTAGTAGTTTATTCAAAATTCATTTTTCATTTGAATTTATTCGTTTTATTACTTTGTATTTATTATTATTTGAATTATGTCATTGGGCTGGTTGTATCTGGTTATTATCTGCTGATTTATCAACGCAATATTATCATTATACTACAAATTGGAAGTGGGAAGATCGTTTTCACATTTCTGGTTTTGCTGTGAATTATGATGCATTTTATGCTGTTGGTTATACCAGATCAATCTATTGGGCTGCGAGTGTTATGTCTTCCATTGGTTTTTCAGATATTTTACCAACAAATCCAGTTGAATATGTTATGATTATTCTGGTAATGTTTTTCGGATATCCAATGTTTAATACTCTTCTTGGGGCCATAGCAACTATGATAGGAAATTTTAATCGTGGAAAGCGTGAATTTGATTTAAAGGTTGAAAGAATTCGAGATTTAATGAGCTTTACATCTTTACCTAATTCAATTGAAACAAGAACAATTCGTTACTATGAATATTTATGGACTCGTTACGAAGGAGTAAATGAAACAGAAGTTTTAAAGAGTTTACCGCGCACGTTAAAGTCTGATGTCATTCATCAAGTTGTTGGGCCTTTATTTAAGAAAATTCCTTTCTTTCAAACTTGTTCAGAACCATTGGAATATTTCATTTTAGAAATGTTCGAGAGTCGCGTCTTCTTACACGGTGATGCTTTAATGATTGCTGGTGATATTGGTCGAGAGATGTTTATTATTGAGAAAGGAAATGTCATTGTCACTTCACCGGATCGAACTATCATCTATGCCAGACTATCAGCTGGCGATTATGCCGGTGAAAGTTCATTGTTAGAATCCAAGCCTCGTGCTGCGTCTGTCTATGCAGTGGGTTATGTTGATACGTATTTTATTACTAATGAGCAATTTGAAAAGGTACGAAATATTTGCGTAGAATTATATTTGCATAGATTCTGACTTATCTCGATAGGTGCGATCGAAGTTTCCTGTTGAGTATCATTCCATTTTAAACTTCGTTGAAGATACCATCGCCGAAAAGAAGCAAAGGAATGAAGCGCTTATTAATCAATCCAACGCAAGTATATCTAACGTGACTGCAAAGAATGATATTAATGGATTTGATCTGTTGCCTGAAGATCCAGAGAACCGAGCATCCTTCCTTGTGACTGTTGAGGATGAAGATGATGATGTTAGAAAGGAGGCGATTCAATTCCAGCTTAACAATCCAAGATCATCAAAATTTGAACGTTTCCAAGCGCAACTGCGGTATTTACGATATATTATCCCTTATCATTCCTTTTACAGACTTATTTGGGATAATATTATATTTCTAGTGCTTCTTTACTTTGCTATCGTGATTCCTCTAAGAATCACATTAGTTCTTCCTCATTCGCTTTATTATATTGATTATTGTTTCGATGGGATTAATATTTTCGATGCATACCTTCATTTCAATCACTTCTCAGTGAATGCGTTAGGAAAAACTCTTATGAAGCCTCGGGAAATTCGGCAACATTATTTCGAGTATAGATTCTTCGTTGATCTATTTGTTAATTTGCCCTATGATCTCTTAGCTTTTGTCGTCTTGGCAACGAATCGAGGTCCTATATTCTGGTTTATTCGAGCGATCTTACGACTACCGAAGATGTTTAAATTCTTTTTCTTATACAATACTTATCATCCGCAAGTTGAAAGAGCTTCAACAATGTTTTTGAAAATGAATCCAATTACTTATAAAATTACTGAATTAACCTTATCAGTTGTTTTAATCGGACTGTGGGTTGCTTGTGCTTGGTATTTATTTGCAGAATTTAAGAATGATGAATGCGATGGCAGAATCAATGGATTTAATTGTAATTATGTTGGAACGTGGGTCGAAGCACAGTATCATGTTGGTAAACTCGCGTCCAACGGCTCAGGACAGTGGACAAGGTTATTAAGGGCACTGAATTGGGCAATTCCCACTCTCACTTCGGAAACCATGGGAGATATCACTGGGATGAATGAAAGAGAGTCCTTGTTTGCATTTTTTGTCATGTTTTGTGGGCTAACTGTCAACGGTGCCATTATCGGATTTGTTGTGGCTTTAGTAAGTGATGCAAACTCGGAAATAACCGAATTATATAGAAAGAAGGAGCAATTGAGATCTTTTTTGACGCTATATCAAATACCAGAAAATTTAATTCTTGCTGCTGAGGGATACTTCGCTTACTTGTTGACCAATGAAGGATCTCTTGTTGTTTCCAGGGAAAAGATCTTTTCAGAATTGCCACATTCGTTAAAGGTTGACGTAGATAGGAACCTGAAAGTGATTCCGTACCTTCGAAGTTGTCCTTTCTTTGATTTTTGTACTGATGAAGTTTTAAGGAAGGTTGCTGCTCGACTTACGTTGCAACTTTATGTTCGCAAAGATAAAATTATTCAAGAGGGCGATCTAGGCTATGAAATGTTCTTTCTTGAGAGCGGTCAAGTTAATGTTGTTTCCGGAGATGGTAAAGTCGTTTATGCGACATTAGAGGAAGGATGTTTCTTTGGCGAGACAGCACTATTCTTTAAAACTGCAAGAGCTGCAAGTATCGAAGTAGTTTCACCGTTCTGTGTCTGCTTGGTACTAAATAAATACGATTTGGACTATGAACTCCGTTCCTTGCAATACGATGAGGAAGAGGTGTTGCAAATTTTTAAGTCTCTGCAGGAATCCAATCAGAGAAGAAACGATGCAGTAAGCCGCAACTTACGTCTTGCCAAATTAACTAGCCAAAAGCTCCATCAGTTAATTCCAACACAGGAGAAAGAACAGCTCCAACAAACCCTCATAGCGCGTCTTCGGAGGGATTGGTTCGCTCCAGATTCAGTCTTCCGTATGTTTTGGGATATTCTGGGTTTGGTTTTTCTTGTTTATTATATTTTTTCGATTCCGCTGTTTATTGCCTTCCTCAATAGTGAAAAATTGCAACAAAGTGGTCTCTATATCTTTTATGAGATCTTTGTTGATATTTATTGGTTATTTGATATTATCGGGAAAGCTTATTTCTTTTCTTACCAACAAGATTACATTAGCAAGAAACTTGTTACTGATGGTGAGATGATCTGGTTGCGGTATCGAAGTGGTACACTTTTGCTTGATTTGGCGAGCTCTATCCCGATTGAGATCCTTATGGCTGTCCCCGCACTATCTCATTCATACTTTTTACCTATCAATATGTGTAGAGCGAGTCATCTTCTACGTGCATCTCAACTTTTTCGGTATACAGCAATGGTCGAGGAGCATCTGAAAAACTTTCTTCAAATTACCTTCAATAGGACTACTACCCTATTGCTAAAAGCCGCTTTCGCCTATATCGTTTTGACTCATTGGATGGCTTGCATCTTCTTCATTATTCATCGTTATGCAGAAATTAATTTCCCCGTGACGTACGTTACAGCAGATAATTTAGCCTATTTTAATCCCACCACCGGGAAACACAACATTTGTGCCTCTCGCGTAACACACTGCTATTCTCGATCAATTTACTTTGTGTTAGGATCGATGACATCCATAGGATATGGTGATGTAACACCGCATACTAATAACGAAATCATGTGGGAATTAGTGGTTGCGATCGTTGGTGCTTATATAGCTGCAATATTCTTGACTTTTATTCAAACTTATCAGATGGATTCTGATGCACGTCATTATACTAATTATCAATCCAAATTACAAGAAATTGAAGAATTTTGTAAATTTCGAAAGTTATCTCCTGATTTATCGGCTCTGCTTTCTGTTCAGTTAACTTATCAGTATTTTACTCATCAAATTTATCACAAACCTGATGACTCGGATCAAGCCATTGCTGAGTTTCCAGAAGTCATGAGGAAAGGGAGCTATCTTCATCAAAGTCAAAGAAATAATGCAAGTTTGATATCAGTGCAATATCGAAAAGAGAATTTACTTTCATTGCTGTCAAAACCTTTACAATCTGAAATTTATAATCAATTACATTCCGAAATTATCAACACAGCCCCTGTTTTACGGGATGCATGCTACATTATTAAGCGTCGAATTGCTTCAAAACTTAAATCGCAATTTTTACTAGAGAATCATCGTGTTTACTCGGCTGGTGATACAGGGAAGGAACTATTTTTTGTTGTTACAGGAGAGGTTGAAGTGCGCATAAACAAAGATGTTTCTACTTTAGATGGATTTGGTTTATTATCGCTTCCTTTCTTGCTCTACAAGCAGTTGTCTCATTCGGTTTACTACACATCAGGTGATCATTTCGGTGAATGTTGTCTTTTATCAAAGTCTGGGCTAAGACCGGATACTGCAACTGCAACGATGGCATCAGAGGTTTTTTATATCGAAAAAGATGACTTATGGGAAATATTCCTATACACTCCCGAAGAATTCCGTAGAGAATTTATTCATGATTTATTTACCAGAGTAAATGAGAACTATTTTATTCAACACGAATTATCACCTTGTTTAGAAAAGGATATCGATGCCACAGATGGTCCAGGAGGCGGAAATCAGGGAGGCAATGAACAAAAAGTGTTTCGATTATTTAAACTTGCTTTAGACATACTACATGAGATCGTTGAAACTTTACCATCAATTGAGGATATGGTCGAGCAGTTTGCACCAAAAACCGATAAAAATTCTCAAGTAAGGAAAAAGAAAAGAAATTCTGTTTCATTACCATCCAATCCGATCGGCGACACGGTTGTTTTAATAGAAAGGTCGTTTAGGCAGTTAGCCGGATCCTTTATTAAAATCAATCCTTCTGATCCATCAAGCGAGTTAGATCAAAATACATCAAATCAAGAGGGTTCTCGACTTTCTATGCACAAAGTTGCATCTTCATTATTGAGATTACCGTCTTTCCGAACAACCATCAACAAAGTACAAGATGACGGATCCTCGAAAGCCACAGCTAAAGAAAATGAATTATACGACTTAATTGAAACAGAAGAAGAGAAAATTTACCGAAAGGAGATTCAAGAATTACAATTGTTTATCCAGCAACATCAATCTTATTCGCACCAAGAGTTAATTAAGCAGCAGCGTCAAGAAAAAGCTGCAGTCGGGAAGGTGATGCGTCGGGCCTTCTCTACTGAATCATTACATCAACGCAAGCGCGTACTCTCTGATCTTTCCGGAGATCAGTCTCAATCGCTTTCAGACACGGATCGAGATAAAGAAAGAAGTAACTCGACATCTAGTCGGTTCTTACTCGGAAGAGATATGGGAAGAAGTCGTTCACCAAGTCGAAACAGCGAGATGGATTACGAGAGTCGCAGTAGCAGAAACTATTCCTTTTTGGGAGGAAGAATTACTGGCAGTAATCAAGATGGAGAAGATGAAGGAGAAATCAGTGAGGGAAGTTCTGATCACTCGTCAATCGATTTTCCAGAGGAAATGGTGAATGCCATAACTAAAAGAAATAGTCCTGTTACTACAATGGACCAACAACTGCGCTTCTCTCCAATTACCAAATTTATTCGAAAATCTCTTCGATCCCCAAAAAGCGAATCTCCGATGCAAGTTGAAAATATAGAAGAATCTACTCTTCCTCTTTCGGAAGTAGATGTAAATCCTGATCCTACACAGCCAGAGAAAGTTGGGAAAGAACTCCAAGAAGAAGAAAGTAAGAATGCTGATAGATCATTTTCTCTTCCATCTTCTACATCTACCTCGTTTATTCGAGTTCCATCAATCACTTCTTCTCCACTAATTGGAAATGGAAGTAAAGATGTTCTGACATCACTTTCCGCGGTGAAAGTGAGAAAGAAAAGTAGACAAAAGAAGGCCGGGATCGCCGCTATATCGGCATCGAATAAAGGTCGCTCATCACCTACACAATTTCTTCCGATTGATTCGAATCGAGATCGAAGACATACAAGTTTTGTGTTCGGTCATCCTTCACATCATATTTTTGATTTACCGACGAATGCATTAGAAGTAATGGAAATATTAGGAGAGTCTTTCGCACCGCCTTCACCGTATAAATCCTCTCCGAAGAGAAAGCATTCCATCCTCCAAACTCAAAGAGGGAATGATGGGAAAAGTAGTTTTATAGAGACGGATGCGGATCTCTTAAGTTTAGGAGAGGGCACCACTAAGACCAAGAAGAATGAAGGGAATGTAAAGAAAATTAATTTTGTGGAAGAAGTCGAAAAAGAAGAAGGATCAGTAAAAGTATCAACAAATGATCATGGTCATGGTCAGATTGAACATGGAAAAAATTCAGGTGATGAAAATGGTTTACATCATTCTTTGACTTCACCGAAACAACGTCGACGTATTACCTTACCAGAACATGTATTATTTTCCAATCAAAAGATTATTCATGATTTAAAAGAAAAATTTATACAACATTTTCAAACCAAAAAATAAAGAAAAAAGAAGAAAGAAGTGTACAGAGTTTAGTGTTATATGTGAAATTTTTGAAATCATTCTATTGAGGTAACTTTCAAGTTGTTCTTTGTTTGTTTTGTATATATACGATTATTTGGGGAGGTTGTTTTGTTTTGCTTTGTTTTGTTTTATTTTCGTCGAACTTCTGAATAGAGAGTGGTATGTAGTGGCTTTCTGTATTTCACTGCTTATTGCCTTTTTGAAATAGTTATTTGTCGAATTTTTGTCCTTCTTTGTGCCTTACCTCTTAAGAATTATGAGGGAAATAGAGCAAATCTTAGCTTTTGAATATTTCTATTAGAGGTCAGCATCTGATATGTAATTTGAGTCCTTCCATTGATGCATGTTCATTTCATCCTTCATTTATCTATTCTCTTCTTGCTACTTAATGTACCAATGAGGAAAGGATAACTGAATAGTACATTCGTTCTAGACAATCGATCGTAGCAATCTTATTGATTTATTCTCTATAAATTACAATGTACGAATACTTTATCATAAAATTTAGCTAATTTTAAATAATGAATGAATAGAATTTTGTTTCATATCAATGAGTTTTAAGCTAGGGTTTCGAGGAATAGAAGTTATCGAAAAGAGTTATTATCGGTTGGATTTGGAGGGAGTGTGGGAGAATGGACGCTGCAACAAATAGAACGTCAAAAGACTCAAAGTGACTTAAAATTACATGAAGCTTTGAGTTGTAAAAGGTTAAAATCTTCCTCTAATGCAAGAGGATTTTCAATGCTTAAGCATCGTTATTTCTTCTCGGATAAAATTCTCGAACCCACTTCAGCCAATCTTGTCTTGTTTTACCTACCTCCAAATTAGTTGGCGTTGGAATTTCGTCATCATCGAGGTCAGGGAATCCTGCTCCTTCGAGCATTTTTACAGGAACAGAAGCATATCGAGGGAAAAGCCCAACAATTGGCGCTGACATGACTGGACTCTCGCTGGTCAGCGTATAAGAGAAGGACATAACAGAAGATGGAGTGGAAGTTGGGGGTTTTGCAGCTCTTGCTGCAGCAGCTTTCTTCCTTTCTTCTTCCACTTTTTGCGCAGCTTCCAAAAACTCTTCTTCAGTTTCTATATCAGGTCTCTCTTCTCCAAATACATGATAGGATTCTTCTTCTACCGTAACTCCGTCTTCACCAAACAGTGTTGCAAAGCCGTGAAGCTGTCCTTTTTTATATCTTCCAGTGCAAACACGTACTCCATCCTCACCATAGACGGTTCCTAAACCGTCCCAATCACCTTGATTCCATCCTCCTTCATATCGCAAGACATCGACCTTAAACCATCGACCCTGACCGTGAGGTTTCTTTGTTTCTGCTGACCATTCGCCAGTATAGAATCCAAATTGGAAGAACTGATTGACCACAGAAACAATCTGCAAATTAGTTGAATCTAAGCTGCTTTCCATTGTCGTTTGCTCAACCCTGTTTCACTATGAGTTCTCAAGAGGGTAATTTTACTTCGATCGATCAAGGAAGTCGTAAATTACGTTCTTCCAGAAATCATCAAATATTCCGGAGGAATCATTCTATGGAAAACTTCTCAAATACCAAGCTTTTCCTTGAATCACATCTGGTAGATGTGGAAGCATTCGACTTTATTGGTCTATTGGCGAACTTGAAGTTGGATGGATATCAAGTTTTAGGGGAAGGAAGACGGCTTGAAGCGAATGCCAGTGAAATAACTGTGAACCTATTAATGGCCATTTTTTGTGTCATCTGTGCTGGCTTAGCGTCTGGACTCACTCAGGTTACGCACTTTATCTA
>VKHI01000613.1:0-18153 GCA_015145745.1 Poterioochromonas sp. DS
GGAGATGCGAGGTCAGTGTTGGAGTCGATTGAGAGGTGGGAGAATGGAGTGATTAACAGCAACAGAGCTGTGAATACCTTGTCTTTCAGGAATGATTTGGTCTCACAAGGGACGAAGGATGTCATAACCGGATTAATGAACGTGCTACCGAATGATAGACTAAGTTGGACCGATGAACTGTTGTTGAGATGGTCCGGATTAATAAAAGTGGATTTCTATGAGCCAAGTTTGGTGGTCTCGTCCTACTTACATTCGAAGGTCGCTCCCGTTCGACCGCCCATTTCACATCTCAACTCTCTGCTTCATGAAAACGCTATCAATTACATGTCCATTGATGATCATGGCTGCTTTCCCATTAACCCTTCTGGTCGATTATACTCAGAACCTTATCAATCAAATGCTACAATCGGAATAGCATATTCCAACATTCCAAATTCTCACCCTATCAAACACCAATCTCCGCCCATGAACTTCACTAGCTCCCCTCGTTCTGGGAGTACTATGCCTTTCCTTCGTGTTTCTTCTGGCAGTTCATCTACAAGTTATGAAAGTGACTCTGATAATGAAAGTATTTCCTCTCTTATTGATAAAATATCTTTAGCATCTCCTTCTTTAATCCCCGAAAGAATTATTACTATCTTAGAAGAACCTGTTCTAAAGAAGAAAGAGTGCTACCTGAAATATTTTCATTATCAGGAAGCTTTAAAAGAAGATGATATTAATAAAGCTGAGATGATTTTACAAGAGTTGAATAGATTTGATTCAGACTTTACCTCAGAGTATGAAGACATTAAGACTTTTCATAGAGAATATCAAAGAAAGTTTATTGAATTTGAACAAGTTTTAAATGAATGGAAGGTAATGGTTGTTATGAAAAATCCTAAATTATTTGATGAATTTAAGAAGTGTAAAATAATATTAGAAGGATTAAAGAAGTCTAATATTTCCATGTAATAGGATTTACTACTCTATGAAGATTGTTTCAGGATGAAGAAAGGTGTCTTTCGAAGAGAATCTTCCTTATTACTCTACAGCTTTTTATTGTTTGATGATTATAATGGAAACATAAATTATCAAAGGACAAGAGTTATTTTGGTTTGTTAAAACTGAAGAGTAGTACGTAAAATCTGGTATGATTTATTTATTTGTACAGTCATTTTAGCACTTCTTTTATCTCTCTGCTATTGAATGCTAAACAGTTCTCTTACTTCTCCTTCGCCAAAACGCCAGACCCCTTTGGGATTTATTGAAAAAACATGGATAATCTCCTTCATTTTTCCTTTGCTTTGTAGTTTATCGAGTAAGAATAGTAAGATCCCTCTCATTACATTCGTGACGTGAGAGAAATAGACGCCAGAATGCTAAAATCCTCTTGAGCATTTGTTAATTATGAACAGTTAACGTCTATTCCTGTTGTATCCTCTGTCGCACATTTTATGCTTTACTTGTTCAATTTGATGTATTCTGCCAGTAAGAATGATGGAGTTTCTCTCATGACATTCGTTACGTGGGAGAAATCCTTTTTGGGATTATCATAAATATTTTCCTTTGTGTTTGCATTGAAAACTGTCGCATTCTCACAAATTTCTTCTTTTTTTTTTTTTTTTTTTTTTCATGTGTGTCTAGAGTTTATTAACATAATCTACAGCTACATTTCTTGATTTACATTCTTGAAAGGAAAACGGAAAAAAAGAATGAATTCAATATTCCATTGTTTCATGAAATGTTTTAAATACAAGTAAATTAAGGTTGGGGAGGCTGGGGACGTTTAGGGCTCTCTCTCCTGATATTCCAATTTCTTAATATGATGGCATCGCCCCTTCCATTCTCTTCTCAGCATGAAATGCTTTCATTACCTGATTGTATTCATCTACACATTCTTTCATATGCCATTGGTAGTACACAATGTGAATATGCGAGAGTTAATCGGATGCTCTCCGAACAATTGATGAGGAAGGTTCGATATCTTGTGATCAATTTAGCAGATGTAACGACATCAGAAGAGAGCAGAATGATTAGACAGAAGTTACAATTAATCGACAATCCTGCGTTACAACTACAAATCAATGCACAAGGATGTGAAGATTTTTCAAGGACATTGTCTTTAATTCAATCGATGATTCCATCAAAGCTTCATTACCTCTCAATAGAGATTGATTATTTGACAAAGCTTCTTCCATTGCTCCAACATGTTGAATTATTAAAGATAACTGGCAATTCTAGTCACGATAAGAAAGGTTCATCGATATCTTCTTCTTCTTCTTCTCTGGAACAGATCGCTGATGATATACAGTCAGGGAAGCTGGTAGTAAGAGAGATATTACTCGACGATGATTGCACAGAATCAATCCCTTGCTTTAGTCGAGTCTCACGGTTACTTGTGAATTCCTATCCCCTTCTCAAGAGTGAAGGACTAAATATTTCTAAATACAAACATCTCACTTCCTTAATACTTTTTGATTGTAAGTCTATCACTGATGTCAGTAGCTTAGATCATATTCCTAAACTTTGTTTAAAGAATTGTAATAACATTGTTGATATTTCTTGTTTAAATCATAATTATTTGATTAAAATCGATAATTGTAATCAGATGAAAGATTTCTCAAAGTCTTTCAAGTATTCAACGATTATCTATATTGAGGGTTGTAAGAGTTCCAGTAAGGACATTATACCAATTAACTTGAATTACCTTGAAAGGGTTCAATCCCTAGAGTTAGGATACCATCCAATTACCTTAGAGAAACCTTTACCAAAAACGTTGCGATCATTAGATATAGAATCAAATGATTTGATTGTTTCTTTACCTGAAAATAATCTGAAGCAGGTTGGGCTTGTGTCTTGTTCTTCCTTCTCAAGCTTGCAGAATATGAATCATATTCAAAGAGTGATCTTGATACATCTCAATATTACTTCGTTTATAGAACTCTCGACCAGCTCGGTTCAAATGATGCAGGTGAAGAGTTGCAAGAAAGTCAGAGACTTCCACTATCTGAGCAACTGTGTTAATGTGGATGTGTCGGACTGCCCAGGATTTACAGATACAAGAGTCTTAGAAGGAGTCAAGAATGTATTTCTTCTTCCTAGTTATTCGGAAGATGCAGATGAGTATGAGAATTGTGTTGAGGTCGAGAATCTACAGGGAGTGACAGAGTTAATATTACCCTGTCATTTAATAGACCTGAATGTTCTTAAAACTGCTACAAGACTCAAGAAAGTTGTGATTAATGAAGATGGGACAATGGCTCTGCCAGAATACTGGAATATAAGCCTGAGATTCCTTCGTGTTCTTCTATCACTACTAAGCCTACAAAAGATTGTAATATGGAATGCAAGTACGATGCTTGAGTTCGAGCGAGATTGGGAGGTATTTTGCTTGTCATGGGAGTTTGGATATCAAAGAGAAGATTATAAAAATAAGATCATATTACTAAGGAAGACAATTACTGATAAATGGATTTAAGTTAGCGACAGAAAAACAAAATAAAACAACTATAGAACTCTTGAATCTTTCTTACTTTCTTTCTACTGGATGTAAATCTTCTCTGATCAATACTATCTGGTTGACATTATTCCATGTTATAACGATTACCTTAGAAAAAGCTAAATCCAGAGGATTAATATATGATCTAGCGAAGCTAAAGTAAACAATAAAGATGTAAGGTAAACAGGAATTACTTTTTTTTTGTATTCTGAACCATTGGGTTCAGAGTGGAAATTTTCTAAGCGTTGTTCTTGAGTAGGTACGTCTCTTGCTCCGATAGCTTCCAATTACTTTGTCGCTCATGAATTACTACTTAATCGCCCATGCAACATTTAATTTACTTCGAAGATAGGATCTCCAAAAAATTGTCCAAATCTTTCTTCTTTCTCGAATCCTCTTTATACTGTTCAAATAACTTTGGAGTTTTCATCACCACTTCCTTCCAACTTGCCATTGCAGTATTCAAAGACTCCAACATCGCAGAATATGTTGCCTTAAATCGATTCGAATCAGAGAGCTCTGATTCATCAATATCACTCAATTCGCTTGACAATCTCTCTGCTTTGTCAAAATCGTCGCTCAAAAT
This sequence comes from Poterioochromonas sp. DS, assembly GCA_015145745.1. Lineage (NCBI taxonomy): Eukaryota > Synurophyceae > Ochromonadales > Ochromonadaceae > Poterioochromonas > Poterioochromonas sp. DS. The sequence goes on from VKHI01000613.1 coordinate 4,068, forward strand.
AGCGCTCTGATACTCCACATACTTCAGATAACATTCCTTCATATTCTGTAGCTTCTGCAATAAATCTTTCACAGTCATCTCATCGGTCCTGTCTTTCTCTTGGTTTGGTAACGAGTGTAAATTGGACATCACTGTAGAATTTGAGATCGACTGCAAACCTTGAGAATTTGAGAAGGAGGTCAGAATTGTAGGTTCGGAGTCTTTCTTCGGAACGACGTTTGATAACACAGAGGGCTTCGCTTCAGCTATGAAAGATGAAGATTCACTTGGAGGTACTTCGAGTTGGCTCTTTCGGGGAACTGAAGGAGGAAGACTCGAAACTGCAGGAATGGAGTACATCACAGGTAAAGAAGGATGGCAGAATGGAGATACAATTTGACTCATGTTAGGGTAATTAGGGTTAATGCCTCGCTGACCAGCAACTCCACTGGAGAAAGTTCGACGCCTTTCCAACTTAGACCTCCAACCCCACCACTTACACTTCCAATCATGCCGCCACCGTATCCGGGGACCAGATTTTCAACCATGAAATATTCATTTGGAGGAGTATTGATCTCCTTCAAACCAGACCATCTCAACAACAGTTCATCGGTCCAACTTACCCGATCATTAGGTAGTACTTTCAATAATCCGGTTATGACATCCTTCGTCCCCTGTGAGACCAAATCATTCCTGAAAGACAAAGGATTCACAGGTATGTTGCTGCCAATCACTCCATTCTCCCACCTCTCAATCGACTCCAACACTGACCTCGCATCTCCCACACTGAAACAACTCTTTCCCTCCACCAACAAGTACAGCACCATACCCACTGACCAAGCATCCACCCTCTCGTCATATTTCTGCTTGTGATCGATATAGACAAGGTTTCGAAGCAACTCTGGTGCCATGCAGTAGTATCCATCCTCCCCATCTTCAGGATAATGCATCCATGCTGAGGAGAAAGCATATCCTCCATAATTAGAGCTCGAATTCATACCCACTGATGATGTCAACATTGCTCCATCCTTCATCATCGCTGGTCCAAAGTCCCACAGCTTTACCATCATCTCATCTTCGCTCACTCTCTTTGCCAATACTCGACTCAGGTTCAAGCCTCGATAGATGATGCCTCTGCCATGCAAGTACTTCATCGCTGACACCAAACCTCTAGCAACCGACTGCAAACACTTCTCTGACATGCGCTGTCCCGCTACCTCATAATCATTTAATACATTCAACAGCCACCCTCCTTCCAACCAACCCACCGCCACATACTTCTGATACATGTCTTCGACATAATCCTCAACCTCACTAATCGTCACTTCATTGCTCAAGCTTCTCAATATTAACAACTCGTTCTCATATTGCGGATTCTTCACCTTGATATGCTTCAAGATCTGAGTTCTCTGGCTCGCGTTATTGTGTATAAGGTGACATTCATAATCTGCTGTGCGCAAGAAGGTGCTGATGATTGTGAAGCGACCATTGAGTAATGTCTTATCTGAGTGATCAGCCAACGATACAGGGCTTGGAATCGTCGAAGATGAAGGAAGAGAGGAAGGGTTGGGGAACGAAGGCTTAGACGATGATGAACAGTTCCCTTCATTGTTTATGTTGGCTTTTATTGCTATCATATGGACTAACCGGCGAAACATCTTTCTGTACTTGTTTTCGCTCGCCTCTGTTTCTACCATGGGTTCTCGGAACTCTTTACTCTCTGTTTGGGATTCCATGTACATTATCCTCTCCTCTTGCTTCAGCTTACTAAACACCGAAACATTTCCCACTGCCTTCATGTAGTTGATGAAGCTGCCCAAGCTCTGAACGTTCCGTCTTTCTCTATCTCTTAGCATTATCTTTCCTCTTGCTTTCTTTGCATTTCTCACTACAAGTTTTCTGACTGCATTTATCACTTCCAACAGACTTGCTCGCTTCCCCACCGACACATGCAAACAAGATGCTATGGCATTCTTCAACGCTGCTAGCATCACTATATCCTCCCTTTCTGTCTCTTCTGACACCTCTGACACCCAACTCAGCCCATCCAACATCTCTCGCATCTTCTGCTCGCTTTCTTTCTCCGCCTCTTCAGCTTTCTCTTGCACATACTGCACTTCCCTCCATGGAATCACATGCTTTACCAGAAACAAACCCAATAACCCCAACGACCACACATCTGCCTTAAATCCAGCCTGCTTTGTAAAGACCTCAGGAGCTACGAACATGAAATCTTTCAACAATTCAAAGTCCAATCTGCTCTCAACCTCCTCTTTTTCTTCTTTTGACTGGTCAGGGAATATATAATCTTGTTTACCTGTTTCAATTTCTTCAACATCCATCGTATTTTCTTCCTCTTCAATCAATTCTTTGTTCTTCGGCTTATCCTTCGAGGGTATTACATCTGCAAATGTTAAGTCTCCAATCATCACTCGAAGATTATGCACAGGGCCCTCTAAATAGATACTTGAGGGTTTCAGATTTCGTATCATCATATCATGACCATGCACAAAGTGGACAGCCTCCATCAGATCGAACCAAAGTCTGGCAATTGTCAAAACACCAGCTCCCATCAAATCCGAAAACTTATAACGAAAGCCACTCTCATAAACAATAATCTTCTCTGGTTTTGTATCTTCATATTTTTTATTCAACTTCTTCAACAACTTGATTTCTCGATAAAATAACGATTCCAACTCTTGGTCGTACACTTTGATTCTAACTGGGTTTGAAGTTTCCACATTACGACCCAAATACTCTCGGTACAACATATTTTCATCTTCTTTCGATTCTGCGACCAATCCTACAGATAAAAAGTCTTTTGTCTCTCGGGATAATGCAATGTCAGCGAATTGCAACAATGATCCTGCAACCTCTTTTTGAACTTTCGGATTCTCTGGGGCCAGCTTTCTCATTCTCTTGCGGGGTTGAATACCACACAATCTTTCAATGATCATAACTCGCCTCTTCGTTTCCTTACTAAACGCACAACAATCAAATTAATCACTTCAAGAACAAACAATGGCATACCTTGCATGACCTCCTGTGATGTATTTCGTGAAATCATCCGACCCTTCCAACAGACTCCCTACTGACAAGAATAAACCTTGTTTCTGTTTCCTGAGATGTAAGTCTTCGCGATCCGTAATGCTCTCTCGAAACGGTACAAACAGGTCAACTCTGAATCACTACCAACCTCATTCTGCATGAAGTCCGCATACGAGTTCTCCACACCATCTTCTACCAATCTCTTCCGAAATTCCTCTCTTGCTTGACTGGTGTCGCTTACCTCGGCCGGGGTCTTGAGAATGAGATGTCGGATGACAGAAGCTACAAAACAGGCCTCGATCTCTTTGCGTTGGTTGAAATCCAGCTCAGACAACTTCACTTCGATCAAGTATGTATCTTCCGCTCCTCGACTGAAGATTTGCTCAATGATTAAGTCTAATTTGTTAGGTTGTTGGTCAAGGTCGTTCAACAAGATCTTAAGGACAGAAACGACTTTCTCCTTCATTTCCTCTGGAGTGACACGGTAGGAAAGTCTTCGGATCCATTTTGAGTCATCTGAGAGGTAGGAGAAGTCATCCTCTGGTATAAATTTACATTCATGAAGCACTTTTACCATCTTCGTCTATTTAAAAGATTCGAATTTTCGCAATTTCGTAGAGAAACGAGTGTCGGCCATTTTTTAAAAAAGAAATACCCGCCATTTTTCTTTTGGACACAACGCCAAATAAGAGGAAATGAATAAAAAAAAAAAAAAAAAAAAGAACAAAAAATAATTTTTGAGTATTTTTTGAGTCGGCCGTGAAAAACTTTATGCATGAATTATACTGAGATCTGGGCATAAATGTGTAGATGCTATTCTTATTTTAAAGTCAAATATTATTTTAAAGTTCTCGTTTGGTTTCCTTATAGAAATCAATTTTTTTTCTCTGCAACCTTTAGAGGAGGTGTTAGGAAGTGGAATATTTTCTTGAAATTACAAAATCTGCCGTGCCTATATCTTCATCTCATGTAATCTCATTTCATTATGGTACAATATTCTGCTTCTGAAATAATTAACAAAAGAATTGTAAAAGCGATCAGAAAAAACTACACTGTCAATGCAAAGAAATTTATTCGTTGGGCAAGGCAAAAGAGTTTGAATCACTTTTTACTGGTAAAGTTCGTTAATGATCTCTATCGCAAGCAGCACATGAGGAACTCGCCTCTATCCATTCCTTAGACTCAGAATCAGTTGATTCTTATCAAAATTAAAGCGAAAATGAAAGTATCGGCTAAGCAAAGTGAGGAAGAAGTTCACAACTTTTTGATTTTACCCTGGGCTTGGGGCTATATGCCACCTGTCAACACCCTGAAACAACTTTTGTCGTGCATTATGTATATCCTTTCAACTCTAAGAATTATTCGATTGATTGCGGGAGGAATACACAGCAGACATTGCTTTAACAAGTCTTTTAGTTTTCGGAGTAATGAAGAAGAAATTTAAATCAGTCACATTCCATCTCGTGTTCTTCAAGTCTGCAGAAGATAGTTATATGGAATGTGAGGACGATGCTAGAGTTCGAGTGAGATTGGGAGTTATTTTGCTTGTCTTGGGAGTTTGGATATCACAGAAGAAGATTATAAAAATAAGATCATATTACTAAGAACCTATTCCTATTGGCGAGATGGAATAAGAAAAGGAAGTAAGCCGTCGATAATTCGAAGTAAGACATTATTTACAATTCATTCATGCGACAGTAAAAACAAAACAAAAGAAAATTAAACAGCGACAACTCTTGTGAATTTGAATACTTAACTTATCTCATTGATCAGATTGATATTATACTATTCGATGTCATAACGATTCTTCCCAAACATCAAAATCTAGAAGATCGCGAAAAGATTTTCATTTCGAAGAAAAAGAATCAAAACTAAACGAAACTAAAGAATAAGGATTCGGCAAATGTTAACTCTGAAACTCTTCGGTTCATAGAATCTTAGTTTAAGGCAGAGTCTCCAAGAAGTTTTCTAAATCCTTCTTCAGTATACATTTCTCTTTATACTGTTCAAATAACTTTGGAGTTTTCTTCACTACTTCCTTCCAACTTGCGATTGCATTAGCCAAAGACTCCAACATCGTAGAATATGTTGCCTTAAATCGATTCGAATCAGAGAGCTCTGACTCATCAATATCACTCAATTCACTCGACAATCTCTCTGCTTTATCAAAATCATCACTCAAAATAGCGCTCTGATATTCCAGATACTTCAAATAACATTCCTTCAGGCTATGTAGCCTTTGCAATAAATCCTGCACATTGGATTCACTGCCCGTTATGTCTGACTTCCTCTCACGAACTGAGTGGTGTTCATCAGTTGTGCGACCAACAAACGAAGCTGCCTCGTGTTCACTGTAATCAGGGGAAATGTGTTGTCTCTTAACTGTGATTTCAGTTGATTCTAAGTCTGCATTAGTTCTCTTTCGAGAAAGGAAAGGGACACAAGGATCTTCTTTAAGATCGAGCTCGTACGGCGGATCCTTCAACTCAAAATTATCAGAAACAGGTAATGAGGAGGAAGCGAAATCACAAATATTCGGTTCAGTCCGGTAGTCAGTACATGCCGCGATTGGACTCATAATCGGATAAGGGGCGCAAACCTCAGGGTGACTGGCAAAGAATGAGGGAGTTCCGATACCTTTCCAACTCAGACTTTCTGCCCAACCACTTGCACTTCCGTCTTCGTTTAGACCAATATTGATCTCCTTCAATCCGCACCATCCCAACAACAGAAAACTGCTCCAACTTAGCCTCTCATTCGGTGACACTCTCAATAATCCCGTGATGACACTTTTTGTATCCTCTGACACCAAATTATTTCTAAAGTTCAAACGACCCTTCGATCCCCGCCAACTCTCGATCGACTCCAACACTGACCTCGCATCCCCCACACTGAAACAACTCTTTCCCTCCACTAACAAGTACAGCACCATACCCACTGACCAAGCATCCACCCTCTCGTCATATTTCTGCTTGTGATCGATATAGGCAAGGTTTCGAAGCAACTCTGGTGCCATGCAGTAGTATCCATCCTCCCCATCTTCAGGATAATGCATCCATGCTGAGGGGGCTGCTGAAGGGAAAGCATATCCTCCATAACTCGAGCTCGCATTCACACCAACTGATGACGACAACATTGCTCCATCCTTCAGAATCGCTGGTCCGAAGTCCCACAGCTTTACCATCATCTCATCTTCGCTCACTCTCTTTGTCAACACTCGACTCAAGTTCAAGCCTCGATAGATGATGCCTCTGCCATGCAAGTACTTCATCGCTGACACCAGACCTCCTGCAACCGACTGCAAACACTTCTCTGACATGCGCTGTCCCGCTACCTTATGGTCATTAAGAACATTCAGCAGCCATCCTCCTTCCAACCAACCCACCGCCACATACTTCTGAAATCCATCATCAACATAATCTTCGACCTCGCTAATAGTTACCTCATTACTGATGCTTCTCAAAATGGAAATCTCTTGATCCAACGGGATATTCTTTGCCTTGATATGTTTCAAGACTTGAGTTCTCTGGCTTGTGTTGTTTAGTACGATGTGGCATTCATAATCTTCTGTACGAAGGAAGGTGTTGATAATAGTGAAGCGACCGCTAAGTAATGTCTTATCTGAGTGATCTGCCAAACTAATTGAAGCGATTTGCGACTGCAATAAAGCAGGTTGTCTTGAAAGTAAGAAATCAAGTTCGGTTTCTAGATGCTGTTTTATGGCGACAGGTTTCTTTCCCTTCATCAAATTCTCATAAGCGCACACAGTCCTGATCGCTTCCACACATTTACCAAAGGCCTGGAGAGACTGTACGTAGCAGCACTTCCGCTCTTGACGCATTGCTAATTTTCTAACATTCTTCGCCAAAATTACACGCTGCCTCACTGCATTTTTTACTTCCAACAAACTTGATCGCTGCTTCACCGACACATGCAAGCAAGAGGCTATGGCATTCTTCAACACACCGAGAGTCACGATATCCTCCCTTTCTAAACCCGATTCCACATCATATACCCAACTAAGCCTGTCTAGCATCTCTCGCATCTTTTGCTCGCTTTCTCCATCAGATTTTTCTTGTACATATTGCACTTCCTTCCATGGAAGCACATGCTTTACCAGAAACAAACCCAATAACCCCAAGGACCACACATCAGCCTTGAATCCTGCCTGTTTTGCGAAGACCTCAGGAGCTACAAACATGGAATCTTTCAACAATGCATAGTCCAATCTGCTTTCCCATTTTAACTTATTTTCTTCGTTTTCTAACATAAGATTGCGTAAACTATTTTCCGACCAGATATCAGGGGCTACTCGTTGGGCAAACGTAAAGCCTCCAATCTTCACTCTGGGGTTGTGGAGGGGACCCAAAAGGTAAATATTTTCGGGCTTCAAATTTCGTATCACAACTCCAGAACTGTGAATACACTGCACAGCTTCCATCACATCGAGCCAAGCGTCAGCGACAGCTAGAACATTTGCTCCGATTAGATCAGTAACTTTGCAATCAGGGCAATGCTCAAACACGATCAGCTTCCTCGTACCCGCCCCTGACCCGACCAATTCCAGTCTATCATTATCTTCTTCAACTGATCTTAAGACTCGGAGCGCGCAATCTCTCTGATTCAATTTCTTCAACAACTCGACTTCTCGATAGAATAAATATTCCGACTCGTTGTTATACACCTTAATTCTCACCGAGTTTGAAGTCGCTCTTTCCTTACCCACATACTCTCGGTACAGTGTGTTATCTTCCATTTTCGCTTCTGCACTCAATCCTAGAGATGAGAAGTCTTCCGACTCTCGAGATAGTGCGATGTCCGCAAGTTGCAACAAAGATCCTGCAACCTCCTTCTGAACTTTCGAACTCTCAGGGGCAAGTTTCCTAATTCTCTTGCGGGGCTGAATACCACACAGTCTTTCAATCAACGCTACCCGCCTCTTCGTCTCCTTACTAAGTACACAAATTTCAAGATATTCATTAAAATCGAAACACAGTAAGACCTACCTCGCATGACCTCCTGTGATGTATTTTGTGAATTCTTCTGAGCCTTCCAACAGACTCCCTACTGACAAGAACAGACCCTTGTTTCTGTTTCCTGATATATAAGTCTTCGCTATCAGCACTGCTCTCTCGAAACGGTACAAACAGGTCAACTCTGAATCACTACCAACCTCATTCTGCATGAAGTCCGCATACGAGTTCTCCACACCTTCTTCTACCAATCTCTTCCGAAACTCCTCTCTTGCTTGACTGGTGTCGCTTACCTCGGCCGGGGTCTTGAGAATGAGATGTCGGATGACAGAAGCTACGAAACAGGCCTCGATCTCTTTGCGTTGGTTGAAATCCAGCTCGGTCAGCTTCACTTCGATTAAATATGTATGTTCCGCTCCTCGACTGAATACTTTTTCAATGATCAAGTCTAATTTATTTGGTTGTTGGTCAAGGTCGTTCAACAAGGTTCTAACAAAAGGAACGACTTTCTCCTTCATTTCCTCTGGAGTGACACGGTAGGAAAGTCTTCGGATCCATTTTGAGTCATCTGAGAGGTAGGAGAAGTCATCCTCTGGTAAAAATTTACATTCGTAAATAACTTTGGTCATTCTCTCGAATGTTGTCAATCTTTTCTCGCATAGAAAAGTGCTTCGTAAATTAATTCCTAAATTCCTAAATTAGAAGCATCAATTTGGAATTTTTGGTATTTCGTTGAGGAGATTCGGGGGAAGGGACTGATCGCGAACCTCAAACGCCTTTCATAAGCCTCTTAAGTGACTGTTCTCTTCTCTTTAAAATTCGGAGAGATAATTCGGACTAACGACTGATTAAAGAGAATTAATGACCAGAGTACTTCACGAATGTAAATTTATACCAGAGGATGACTTCTCCTACCTCTCAGATGACTCAAAATGGATCCGAAGACTTTCCTACCGTGTCACTCCAGAGGAAATGAAGGAGAAAGTCATTCCTTTCCTTAAGATCTTGTTAAACGACCTTGACCAACAACCAAATAAATTAGACTTAATCATTGAGAAAGTATTCAGTCGAGGAGCGGAACATACGTACTTAATCGAAGTGAAGTTGTCTGAGCTGGATTTCAACCAACGCAAAGAGATCGAGGCTTGTTTTGTAGCTTCTGTCATTCGTTACCTCATTCTCAAGACTCCTGCCGAGAAAAGAGACACCAGTCAAGCAAGAGAGGAGTTTCGAAAGAGATTGGTAGAAGATGGTGTGGAGAACTCGTATGCGGACTTCATGCAGAATGAGGTGGGCAGTGATATCGAGTTGACCTGTTTGTACCGTTTCGAGAGAGCAGTGCTGATCGCGAAGACTTACATCTCAGGAAACAGAAACAAGGGATTGTTCTTGTCAGTAGGGAGTCTGTTGGAAGGGTCGGATGATTTCACGAAATACATTACTGGAGGTCATGCGAGGTATGTTATAAATAGTGTTTGATCTTGAAGTGAATAATTTGATGCTGTGAGTTTAGTAAGGAGACGAAGAGGCGAGTTATGATTATTGAAAGATTGTGTGGTATTCAACCCCGCAAGAGAATGAGAAAGCTTGCGCCAGAGAGTCAAAAAGTTCAGAAGGAGGTTGCAGGATCTTTGTTGCAGTTCGCAGATATTGCATTATCCCGAGAGACAGAAGACTTCTCTGCTATAGGACTGATCGCGGAATCAAAAGAAGATGAGAATATGTTGTACCGAGAGTATGTGGGCAAGAAGATGGCGACTTTAAACTCAGTAAGAATCAAGGTATATAACAAAGAGTCGGAATCTTTATTCTATCGGGAAGTAGAGTTGCTAAAGAAATTGAATCAGAGGGATTGTGTAGTTCAGATGCTAGGGTTCTTCGAAGAATTCAAAAAAGATACAAACATGTTTCCTTCGGCAGATATGAATAAACCCATCGAAGTGGAGAAGGTTATAGTTTATGAGAGTGGCTTTCGCTACAGGTTCTCGGATTTGATGGGAGCTAGTGTTTGGACCCTTGCCAAAGTTTGGGTCGATCTGATGGAGGCAGTCCACTTTGTGCATAGTCATGATATGCTGATACGCAATTTGAAACCCTCAAGCGTCTATTTAGTGGGTCCTGTGCATAATCTTCGAGTGAAGATTGGAGACTTCACATTTGCAGAGAGAGTTAGTTTGGAATCTCCTATGATAGCATCGAAGGATAAACAAAAGAAAACCAAAGACCTGATCGAAGAGGAAGAAAATAAGATGGATATCGATGAAATAGAAGATAATGAACCTTTGAAACAAGACGAGACACTTAAAGGTTTGGTACCTTGGAAGGCGGAGAAGGAGGATGTTGAGAGCAGATTGGACTATGCATTGTTGAAAGATTTCATGTTTGTAGCCCCTGATGTCTTCACAAAGCAGGCTGGATTCAAGGCTGATGTGTGGTCGTTGGGCTTATTGGGTTTGTTTCTCGTAAAGCATGTGATTCCATGGAGGGAAGTGCAGTATGTGCAAGAGAAAGCTGAAGAAGCGGAAGAAGAAAGCGAGAAGAAGATGCGAGAGATGTTGGATGGGCTGAGTTGGGTGTCAGAGGTGTCAGAAGATACAGAAAAGGAGGATATAGTGATGCTAGGAGTATTGAAGAGAGCAATAGCATCTTGTCTGCATGTATCGGTGAAACAGCGAGTAAGTTTGTTGGAAGTAAGAAATGCAGTGAGGCAACGTGTAGTGATTGCAAAGAAAGCAAGAGGAGAAATCATGCTGAGAGATAGAGAAAGACGGAATGTTCAGAGCTTAGGCAGCTTCATCAACTGCATGAAGGCGGTGGGAACTGTTTCGGTGTTTAGTAAGCTGAAGCAAGAGGAGAGGATAATGTACATGGAATCGCAAACTGAGAGTAAAGAGTTCCGAGAACCCATGGTAGAAACAGAGCCGAGCGAAAACAAGTACAGAAAGATGTTTCGCCGGTTAGTCCATGTGGTGATAGCAATGCATCGATTTCAGAAACCTCAGACAAGCTCTGGAGGAAGCTCCTCGTCTAAGCTTTCATTCTCCAGCCCTTCCTCTCTTCCTTCGTCTTCGACGATTCCAAGCTCTGTATCATTGGCTGATCACTCAGATAAGACATTACTCAATGGTCGCTTCACAATCATCAGCACCTTCCTGCGCACAGCAGATTATGAATGTCACCTCATACACAACAACACTAGCCAGAGAACTCAGATCTTGAAGCATATCAAGGTGAAGAATATGCAATATGAGAACGAATTGTTAATATTGAGAAGCATGAGCAATGAAGTGACGATTAGTGAGGTTGAGGATTATGTCGAAGACATGTATCAGAAGTATGTGGCGGTGGGTTGGTTGGAAGGAGGATGGTTGTTGAATGTTCTTAATGACTACCAGGTCGCAGGACAGCCAATGTCAGAGAAGTGTTTGCAGTCGGTTGCTAGAGGTCTGGTGTCAGCGATGAAGTACTTGCATGGCAGAGGCATCATCTATCGAGGCTTGAACTTGAGTCGAGTGTTGACAAAGAGAGTGAGCGAAGATGAGATGATGGTAAAGCTGTGGGACTTTGGACCGGCGATTCTGAAGGATGGAGCAATGTTGACATCATCAGTTGGTTCGGGCTATGGAGGATATGCTTTCCCTTCGACAGCTCCCTCAGCATGGATGCACTATCCTGAAGGTGGGGAGGACGGATACTACTGCATGGCACCAGAGTTACTTCGATACCTTGTCTATATCGACCACAAGCAGAAATATGATGAGAAGGTGGATGCTTGGTCAGTGGGTATGGTGCTGTACTTGTTGGTGGAAGGAAAGAGTTGTTTCAGTGTGGGGGATGCGAGGTCAGTGTTGGAGTCGATTGAGAGGTGGGAGAATGGAGTGATTAACAGCAACATACCTGTGAATACTTTGTCTTTCAGGAATGATTTGGTCTCACAGGGGACGAAAGATGTCATAATCGGATTATTGAAAGTACTGCCTAAAGACAGACTAAGTTGGACCGATGAACTGTTGTTGAGATGGTCTGGATTGAAGGAAATCAATAATCCTCCAAATGAATATTTCATGGTCGAGAATATGGTCCCCGGATACGGTGGTGGCATGATTGGAAGTGTAAGTGGTGGGGTTGGAGGTCTAAGTTGGAAAGGCGTCGGACTTCCTCCAGGAATTGCTGGTCAGCGAGGGATGTACGCTCCCTCGATGACTCCTGTCTGGCAAAGCATCAACCCTAATTACCCTAACATGAGTCAAATGGTATCTCCATTCGGCCATCCTTCTTTACCTGTGATGTACTCCATTCCTGCAGTTTCGAGCATTCCTCCTTTGGTTGCTCGAAAGAGCCAACTCGAAGTACCTCCAAGTGAATCTTCATCTTTCCTAGCTGGAGCAAAGCCCTCTGTGACGTCAAGCGTCATCCCTAAGAAAGAACCTGAACCTACAATTCTCACCTCCTTCTCAAATTCTCAAGGTTTGCAGTCGATCTCTAATTCTACCATAATGCCCACTTTACTGTCGTTACCAAACCAAGAGAAAGAGAGGACCGATGAGATGACTGTGAAAGATTTATTGCAGAAGCTACAGAACATGAAGGAGTATCATCTGAAGTATGTGGAGTATCAGAGTGCTATTTTGAGTGACGATTTTGATAAAGCAGAGAGATTGTCAAGCGAATTGAGTGATATTGATGAATCAGAACTCTCCGATCAGAATCGCTTTAAAACAACTTATTCTACGATGTTAGAGTCTTTGAATAATGCAATGGCAAGTTGGAAGGAAGTGGTGATGAAAACTCCAAAGTTATTTGAGCAGTATAAAGAGGATTCGAGAAAGAAGAAAGATTTGGATAACTTCTTGGAAACCCTCTCTTCAAAGTAATCTTGAACTTTGAATGAGCAATCAATCTGTGGAATCACAACCTAATCTTTTTTTGTGAAATAGAAAATCTTTTAGAAAAGGAAAAACTCATTCACCTTAATTTTCTTACCCCGGCCTTCTTACGCCGCCTCTCACAATATGAATATCAGCTTTTTTACACAATCAATAGAAAATTATGAAATATACATAATTATCCTGCTATAATATAGAGATTAATCAACCAAACAATGTAAGTGATACTGTAATTTTGCTATTCTGCTTCAATTTCGGTTTTATTGGGTTAGACTGCTCTTCCTACCGCATCCTAGAAAGGTCAAAGGAGATTGTTGAATTATTATTATCTCATAATTCTCTAGACATTAATACAGAAACGACAAAGGAAGTGATAAAATAAAGGAATTAGAGGATGGGAAGTTTACCGCCTATTGGTACAAGGTGAGTTATTTCTTCTATTTTTGTGATGTTTTAGCCCTATTATTATGCGATATGAAAATCATACTAAAGTTAAAACATTTATTGCTGGTATTAGGAAACATCACAGAGACTCCTAGCAGCATTGCAAAAATGAAGGAAGCCGTGAGGTGAACTTAAAAGAATTGAATGTGCAAATGAAACTATATAAAGGAAATCGCTTACAGTTGAGAACTAAAGGGCGCTGTCTTTGAGAAAAGACAATTGAAATGACAAATACGAAAGATGGACAAGAAATGTTCGAATTAAAGGTGAGATTGATTCAAACATGGGTGGTGTCTGATGACCTTCGAAGTGAAGAAGAGAGCATCGGTTTGAAACCCTTTGCTCCTACCATAGAACAAACGAGCTTGAGATCAGTTCTTGAGACCATATTGGGTGGAAAGTCTTCGTTAATTTGAGAAAATGCGCTTCAATGAACAAAACTAGGGATTATTTGGAACTAATATTCTATGTTCTTTTGTTTCGCCTTTTTTCTTTTTCTTAGTAGCTGGTAGCTTGTACATAGAAGTCTTCACTTTTTTTTCAGCTTTTTCTCTTTCCCTCATTGCAGTTTCTACATCAAAAATTTGGATCGTTAGTTGTTTATTGCTCTTAATTTTACAAAAAAAAAAAAAAAAAAAAAAAAAAAAAAAAAAAAAAAAAAATTATTTTTTTTTTTTTTTTTAAAAAAAAAAAAATTTTTATTTATTTTTTTTTTTTTCTATTTGTTTGTTTTGTTGTATTTAAAATGAGAAACAT
>VKHI01000614.1:0-18133 GCA_015145745.1 Poterioochromonas sp. DS
TTAAAGCCATTTATTTCAAAGAAAGTTTATGAGAAAATTACCTCCTCGAAGCCAAACACTTCTGTTGGCCTTATTGAAGAAGATGACGATGATAATTTCCAAACTCTTAGCAAACAACCAAATACTATTGTTAGTTGTACTTTACGAGGATATCAATTAGAAGGAGTAAATTGGATGATTAATAACTATGAAAATCGTCTAAATTGTATTTTAGCCGATGAAATGTAAGTATTCCTTCCGTTTTTTGCTGTTTTCACTCTTCTTATCTCTTGTCTTCTTCACCATCTCCTTCAATGACGTTCTTTTCGCGATTTTCAGGGGCCTTGGCAGTAAGTTTGTTCATATCTATTCAATTTATTTGTTTTAAAATTCTTTATCTTTGCTTTTGCACAGAAACCTTGCAAACGATCACTTTCCTCTCCTATCTACTTCATGTGAAGAAGATTTCTGGTCCGATGCTAGTCATTGTTCCATTAACTGTATTGTTCAACTGGCAGAATGAAATCCATAAATGGTGCCCAAAGATGGAAGTATTTCGTATTCACTGCACAGATCCACAAGAGCATATTCTTCTCCGCAGTAGAATGAACAAAACAGAAGACTACGATGTAATTATCACAACTTACGAGATGGTAACATTGAGTGGGTTGGCGAATGCTTTTCGATCAATTGTATGGCGATGTGTTGTATTAGACGAAGGCCATCGAATTAAAAATGAAAAAACTGACGCTGCAGTGGCTTGTCATAAACTTCATGCACAATTTAAACTACTTTTAACAGGAACACCTTTACAAAACAGCCTTTATGAACTTGGATCTCTTCTTTCCTTTCTTGTTCCTACCGTTTTCACTGATTTAACAATCTTTACTGATGGTTTTGAATTATCATCAAAGCGAAATGTTTCAATTAATCGTCAATTATTAGATAAAGCACATTATTTATTAAGAATTTTCCAATTAAGAAGATTAAAGAGTGAAGTTGAACAAAATTTACCACAGAAACTAGAGACTAAGATTGAGTGTCCAATGTCCGACCTACAGAAAGAGATTACACAATTTTTATTATTTCAAGAAAGAAAATTACTTGAGAAAATTTCCAAAAGACTCGCAGCACAGAAGGCAAAAGACGGATTGTCATCCTCTGCTGTTCCCTCTGTAGAAGATGAGAAAGTTAGCGACAACGGGGAAAATGCGATCAAGGAGGGATCAGATGCACAAGAAGAAGAAGTTACTTTTACCCGATCTGAACGAGCAAGTGTTATCGGCTTATTAGCACATCTAAGAAAAGCTGCAAATCATCCATTTCTTTTCCCTGGTATTGAATTACCTGAATTTGATGGTCGAGCAAGAGAGGACATTATTACATCTTCAGGGAAAATGATGATATTAGATCAATTATTAAAGAAATTAAAAGAGAAAAATCATCGAGTTGTTCTTTTTTCACAATTTACAAAATCTTTAGATATTGTTTGTGATTATTTGGATTATCGTGGTTATCCATGGGGTAGATTAGATGGTGGTACAAATCGTGTGATGAGAGAAGTTCAAATTAATCTTTTTAATCGAGCAGAATCAGATTTATTTGTATTTTGTATTACAACACGAGCTGGAGGAATGGGTGTTAACCTTTGTTCTGCTGATACTGTGATTCTATTTGATTCAGATTGGAATCCTCAAGTAGATATTCAAGCAATGGCACGTGTACATCGCATCGGACAAACAAAACCTGTTCATGTTTATCGTTTAGTCACAAAGAATACAGTGGAGGAGAGAATTGTTGAACGTGCTCAAAAGAAGTTGTTTTTGGACAGCATGGTGAATCGTGGGAGTACAAGTAATGCTTTAGCCATGGATAAGATGTTATTGGAGAGTAAACAAAAGAAAGCAATGTTGAAAATGGAAAACAGCCTTCAGGAGCCGATCGAGGGTACCCGCGAAAATCGTCTAAAGAGAGGAATTCAGGAAGTTGATGAGGATGAGTTAAAGGAAAGTGCTGATGTTGAAAGTGAAGCGGTAGCAGTGACCGGTGATGGCGAGGATGATGAAGACGGCATGCTCAATCCATTTATTAGTAAAGTCTCTAAAGAAGGAGAAATCGATGAAGATGACTCTGGAAAAATATTTTCACTTTTGAAATTTGGATGGAATTCTGTCTTTTCAGTGAATGAAGACACGAACCTTTCTTCTGCTGATCGTGAGAAAAGCCTTTACCTTCCGAATGATGTTATTGAGAGGATTATTGATCGTTCTCGCGGAAATAACGATGACTTAGGTGCTGCACCATCGAAGGCTAATTCAAATTCCTCCTCGAACGATAATAATGTTCAGTTGAAGGAAAATCAAGAATTTTCTGTTCATGGCTTTGATGAATCTGCACCATTAGTTTCCGTGGATAATCTTCGACAAAAAGCAATGTTAGACCTTGAGAAAGAGATTCTTCTCGAGCAACAATTGAACTCTTCGGGAGATAAATTTAAATTACCAGCGAATGAGTTGGCACGTAGCAAAACTGATTCGAGCGCACTCCCTTCAAAAAGAATTAGAAAATCACGATTAGAAGAGGTTCATGTGACCGGAGTTGGTGCAGTGAGCGTATTGAAAGAAAATAATCCAATTTACATGGAGAACTATGATTCAAGTAACTTCTCTGCTAAGAAGAAAGCAGATATCCTTGAAGGATTTATTCGTCGTCGTCAAAAGAAATTAAATAAAAATAATGCTGATGAAGATAAACAACAAATTTATATTCCATTAAAATCAGGTAAACAAATGGCTGGACGTGATTATTTACATCAAGACTTTTGTCAAGTTTGTTGGGATGGTGGTGAATTAATTGTCTGTGAAGGTTGTCCATGTTCTTATCATTTAGAATGTTTAGGATTAAAGAAAGTACCAGAAAAGCGATTTCGTTGGTATTGTCCACATCATCAATGCGTTGATTGTAAGAAGAGACATTCCGTTGTTGGATTTTTATTTCGTTGTGAAGTTTGTTTTCAAGCTTATTGTGAAGATTGTTTACCTAACGAATCACGATTAATCGGCGAATGTAAGCGCTTTACTGAACAAGGATTTCGTTGGCCGTCGAATGCGTGCTATATTCGATGTTGCAGAGATTGTATTAAATTTCCAATGGATAAGTACTTGAAGATGTTTAAAGAACAAGATGAGGGAATGCATGCAGAAACGATTGCAGGTGGAAGAAGTGTTCATGAGGAAGATGAGGCAGAAGAAGAGGAGGAGGAGGAAAACGATGACCAGCTAAGCAAGAAAAGTAAAAGAAAGGATCAAAAGAAAGCGACTACCAAGAAAGAGGGTTCGTCAAAGAAGTCTCGTGAGAAGAAGAATTCTGCTTCGACTGTTTCCTCGAAAGCCGCAAAAAATAATAATGCTCTGACACCATCCGCCTCCATCTGTTCAACAAGTAACAGCAGTAGCTTAATTAATAAAGCAAAAGCTTTTGAAAGTTTAGATTATTGTGTATTGCCTGATATCAAGTATCGATTATTCCGTGATGACAATCCAATTTATCGATCAAGATTTCAAAGTTTATTTGAAATTCCAAATTTTTTAATGCGATTTGAGAAAGCAAATGATGTCATTAAACATTTATTAATTCATATTATTCAATATATCTACTATGAAAATATGAAAACATCGTGGGATGAAAATTATCTTCAAGAGCATAAAGAACAAATTAAAGAAGAAATTGATCAAATTGAACATCACAAAAATAAAGGTTCTCCTGGAGCATCTGCATCAGCATCAGCATCTTTAATTTCACCAAGTAAGAAGAATTCTAAGCAGGAAACGATTGAAAGAAAAGATTATCATCAAGATTATTATGAATTATTTCAATTATTTTCTGGTGTATCGATGGAACATTCAAATTATTTTAAATTAAAAATGTTTTTAGCAGTTGTGAATATTTTATCAGGCGTTGAAAAATATTATATTCCTAAGATGGGAGAAATCTTAGGAATTTCTGAAATGCAAATACGTTATGAGAACATCAGATATAGGTAAGTAACCTCCTTTTGTTTCTTTTTTTCCTGCTTTCTTATGCTGTTCTCGTGTAGCTTTCCACATATAGAGAAGAAGAGTAAATTGGAGGAAGCGATCGCAGCATTATTAGTGATCCCTTCACCTCATAATTTAATTATACTTGCCCCAAAGGGAACAACTACTCCTCCTCCGGCTATTATCTACCCTCAAGATATTTACAGTTATACTGAAGTTGAGAAAGTGAAAGATTCCTACTTCCTTCATTTTGATAATGACTACACACAGATAGCTAATGGTATTTATTTGGCCGTGCGATATTTACAAGCTTTACATTACCCAAATTATGACATCGACTCCAATCGACATTTCTTTACCTTTTATTTAGAAACTCAAGGTGATTTAATTGGTATGTTTTCCAATATTAGTTTAAATACAACACCACATCATATCTATTATAAACATATTATTAAATTTTGGTCTTATTTCCTTCTTCTTCAACCATTCTTTCGTACATACAATCAAGTTCTTGAAGCAAAACAAAAGAAAGGTGAAAGTGAAGATGATGCCGTTGAAATCGTTTGGAAGAAAGTTTTATTAGAAAATTCTACGGAAGATAAAGATTTAAAGAGTAAATTTAAATTATCTTATGCTTTCCCTATTCTTTATGAAATTTGGAAGAAATTTATTTACCCACCATGGCAAAAGATTGAAGAAATTATGAATTTGAAGAGAAAAACTGGTAGTACAGTGAAGCTGAGAAAGAAAGATTCTCTTGGTTTAAACGAAGAAACCAATGCCAATGAAGTGGAATTAAATGATGATTTTTATGATGCATCAGGTCATTTAAAGAATGTGAAAGATATTGTCTTTGAAGCTTTACAAAAGAGACGAGAAGTATTAGAAAAAGCCTTTGAAGAAGAAATACAACGACAAATAAAGCAAAAGGAGGAAGAAAAGAAGAGAAAAGAAGCGACTTTTGCTGCAAATGCTTTAGCATATCAGAAAATGCAAGAAGAAAAGCAACAGAAAGAACAATTACAAAAGGAACAAGAACAATTTCAATTACAACAAAAGCAACAGCTTTTGCAACAATTACAACAACAGCAGCAATTACAGCTTCAACAACAACAGTTACAACAGTATCGGCAATATCAAGAAGCGCAAAAGCAGAAGCAGCAACAAGTAAATGCGTTGCAAATGCACTTAAAAGAACAATTTCAGAAGCTTCAACAGAAATCTCAACCCCTGGTTCCTAATAACTTCATTCCGCAGAGTACTGCAGCAGTGAACCCATCGAGTGCTTATCAAACTCCATCTTTACAACAACTTCAACAGCAGTATCAGTACCTTCTTCAGCAGCAGCAACAACAACAAACCCAACAGATAGCACAACGCCAGATGCTAGCTGCGCAACTCATGGGTCTTTTACCTGGAATGAGCCAACTTAACCAGCCTTCTTCCCAGGCAGCGATGAATCCGACCCTTCCAACGGTTGCGTCGATTATGAGTGATGAACCGATCAATCTGCCTCCAAACTCATTACCGGCTGTAACAGCGTCGATGCTACCTCCAGGCGAAGCTGCGAAATCCCAGGCAGAAAATCATTCATCACCTCCCAGCCTATCTCCTCCTTCCACATCGATGATGGATTTGGGCGAGTATTACTTCCCAGAATCTAATACATCGTCTCTTTTACCTTCATCATCTTCTTCTGGTGATAATTCATATCCAAAATTAGTCCACAATTTACAACAGCAATTAACAGAAAATCAAAAAAGATTAGAAGAATCCATGAAAATCTTAAAATTTTTAGAAACGGAAGAAAAACGATTACAGAATGAACGTTTATTAAAAGAAACAGTTAAGAAAAGTCAAACGAAAAGCCAAAAGAAAGCTTCGACAAGTAGTACCACTTCATCTTCTTCATCGGCAAAGGCTGTGTCAAAGAATTCTGCTGTCGTGGCTCCTGTGAACCCTCCCGTCACTGCTGCTACCGTTCCACCTCCTGTGACAGCGTCACTTATTCCATCAACAGCCAAACCTTCGCTCAAAGTTGCCAGTCCTCCCCCTCTTGTTGCCACTTCTAGGGTTGATGCAACTACAGTTTCTACTCAACCACAGCAAGTTCCTCCACCTGCTCAATCTCTCGCTGATCCATCGAAAAAGGAAGCCACTGCTGCGAAGACGTCGCCAGGATTATATTTTGACTCATCAGAAAAATTCTCTGACGGATTGAAAAGAAACACACCAGCACCTACTGTAAGTGCGGCGAATATCCCTGCTTCATCTTCTTTGGCAACGAAATTGATGAAAGGATATCAAATCAACCAATCGAATCCTCCAGTCGTTTCTTCTTCTTCGCCTCCTGCGACAGAGAAAGAAGACATTACGAACACTTCACCAGGGTTGTATTTTGACTCATCGGAAAAGTTTTCTGACGGATTGAAAAGAAACACACCAGCACCCACTGTAACCGCCGCTAATATACCCGCCTCGTCTTCTTTGGCAACGAAATTGATGAAAGGACATAAAATCGATCAATCAAGTGCTAAAACTGCGTCAACAACGTCATCGACCTCATCAGGACCGATAAGCAAAGCCTCGAGTGACATACCTTCTGTCGAAAAACCTCAAACCTCACAGAAGGCAAAGTCAAAGACATCCTCTTCTTCAACAGCAGCTTCAGTAATGAAGCAAGAAGCAGCAAAGCAAATGGTTGAGCTGAAAGCAACGGCGACAGAACCAGTGAAAGAAGCAAAGGCGAAGACAAACGAGTCAAGCAAAAAGAAAATGAATGATAAAAGCATTTTCATCGATTTATCCTTATAAAAGGAGTCCATATTGCAATGAGATGTTTTCTGTTTGTAGAGAGTTTCATGATATATTTATCTATGTAAGACAACACAATCAATCGATTGATTGAAAAAGATCTTCAGAAACAATAATAATAAATATTATTATTATCTTCATTTCATTTCATTTTTAAAACAATGTCATAAGAATATAGTGAGAAGAGAGTGAGGTAGATGGATTCTTTCATATATAATAATACTTAAGAAGGATGAAACAAAAAACGAAGGTTGGAAAAGAGAAAAGAAGTCATATGAAAAAAATAATAAAACACATAGATTTATTAGTAATTCAGTTGAGTTTCAAAATTTCACACAAACAAACCTTCAAAAATGACTTATTACTTATTACGGATCGTTTGTGAATCAATCTTCTTTAATCAGAGGACAATGTTGATAACTTTGAATTGATTTGAATGCTATTATTGGAAGGAGAATCCTCACTAAGATGAATGATCTTCTCTCCTTCGTATCCCTCTATAGGTTGAATCAGAAGAGAGAGTTTAGTACTTGTTGCTCTTTCTCCTTCATTTGATTCTATAGGATATTGGCGATCTTCTTCGTCGATGGTATTACAAGGAACAATCTTTGGGGATCTCACAACTCCTTGTCCTGTGAGACTAAAGCGTGGAGAGAGTGCTGCGACTCCGAGATGATTCAAAAGTAACATAACCACTGAACGCACAGAGGATTCGTGAAGGTTGTTCTCTTCATCGTCGTTATTGATCGAATCACTAGTATTGCCTTGAATGGAGGTTATCTGACTACATTCTTCATATTCTCTCCCTTCTTCAATAATAATCGTCATTTCTTTCTCACTAATTCGATCATTCTTCTCTTTAAGCACTGTATCAGAAGGTTTATCATCAATGGAAGGGTAACTGGATTGTATTTCAATATCTTCATGATGAAGAACTCCAACTTTATTATCAAATCTCTTCGTTGATATCCTCATAGAAGTTGTTGAACGAGAACTGACTGTGAAGAAAGAAGGTAAAATACTTCTTAATGACCTCGGAGAGGATTTTGATGAGCTCATCATGGTTAAAGATCTCTTTGGTACTGCATCAGAACTGTAATAAGGATTAAACTGCGCTGAATGAGGGAAGGTGATACTTCTTCGAATCAGAAGGCTATTATTCGGACTTGAATGATTCAGTTCTTTACTTAGAGATCGTCGTCGACTTTCTTTATTAATCAAGAAGAAAGAATGAATCTTCTCATCTGTGAAATGAGGGAAATAATAAGAAATCAAAGATAAAGACGATAAAAACAATAATAATCGTTTGATTCCAATGATCTCAAAGAAGGAAAGAAAGAAAACTCGATAATAATGTTTAACTTCTTTATTAAAGGTCATAAAATAAAGAAGAAGAGAATTCCCATACATATTAATTAGATACGGTATCATCCATTTATTAGGGGATGGTCTCAGAGAAGGGATCGTACCACATATCTCGAGGTAATCGGTATTAGAAGATGTAATGAACTTCTGGAATAAACAATGAATCCATTCGGAAGCGCCTTGTAACCATTTATTTAAATTGTTTTCACTATTATCAAAGTAATAGAATTGATAATAAACAATATTAATGGAAAAATAAATAATTTCAAGCATTAAAAATAATATTAACATCGAATAACTATTCCAGATTGATTTCATCCACTGATAATAATAATCTTTATAATACTGCTTCTCGTTTTTGCTATCTCGTGGTAAAGTATGGAAGTCTAATAATTCACTTTCAATGGAATACGATGTTTTAAAACAAATATAAAGTGAATGAAACATCATCATCAATGAGAGGATAAAGATTATTATCGATGGAAGGCGTAGAAGTAAGCTATTCTGAGGATTCTCTGAACTCCAAGAACAGAAGACACCTTCAGATGTTTCAATCTCTAGCGAGTCATATAATTGAACAAATAAGGTATTACTCAGTAAAAGAAGCCCTGATCCAATGATATAACGGTATCGTAAGGAAGAAGAGATATTCTTCATCTCCCAATAAATCATACACCAAATCTCACAAGAAACAGAGAAACAAATCCAACAATACAAGAAATAACAATATAAATAAGACAGAGGCTGTAAAAGGCAGGCAGAAACATGAAATGAATTACTGTTATTGTTAATCTTGGTGTAGAGATGTAAGGAATAAGGTATAATTTCATCAACACAAAGACTATCTTGATGATGTTTATTGTTTCTTATGAATATAATTTGAATGAATTGAATGAGATGATAAAAGCAGGTAATAACAATTAAAGAGATTATAAAGAGGTTTTGTTTCTTCTTTATTCTTTTAAGTATGAATAGATTCACGGTTTGAAGCAGTGTTATGAATAAAACTATATAAAGTGATGTAGAGATCTGTGAAAACATCCAATCTGCTTCACTGGGAGTAAAATAAGGGAATGGGCATTGTAAAGAGCAAGCAGTAAAAGGAATTTCTGTTGACCGTCGTGAGGAATAAGCCGATGGATAAGTACCATAAGGACATTCCGTAGTAATAGATGAAGATAAAACTTGGGAATAGTTTTTATCGGTTAAATTATTCGATGGAACGAGAATGAAGCTTGTTTCGGAGAAAAGATTAATAACTGAAACAATCTAAAGAAGAAACAATCAAATCAATATAAAAAGGGTAAAAAGAAATGAAGCAAAACTTACCTGAGAACCTTCCGGATAAATATAAACATTATTATCATTATTCTTATCCTTTCTCTCGTCACAAGTAATGTTATAACTTGGCAATAAGGAAATTAAAGAAGATGAACATTGTTTGACATAATTTTGACAAATTCGCCGATCAGGAAAGGAAGGAAGATAAATCGTATGATTGTTTAGAGAAGTTTGAAATGGTTTTAGGAAATGCTTCGAACAAACGAGTTCTCGACGAGCTAATAAACACTTAGTCGGGAAATATCTCGGAATAGATGATTCAACACTTGTAATTGTTGATTCAATGTACCTTTGAAGGAAGTAAGGTGGTTGCCACGGAGCAAACGAGGTATTAACTGTCGAAGCACGGGGAATATAAATATCGTGAATAATTCCTTTACAAATTTCACCGATATAAGGTTCAGGACTGGTGGAAACTAATGAACTCGGAGGAGATTCTGAGAGGCGATTGCAGAACTTTGACGTGTATTGAGGGATGGCAGGATAATATGAATCAGAAGCTGCACATGGGGTTGATGCATTAGCAGAAGTTAATAAAGACGCATCACACGCTAAATGAATGGAAGTACAAAGAGATCTAGAAATAAAAAGAAATATTTAGAACAGATAGGAATTAGAAGAGAGCTTTTTCCTCACCTACAAGGACGGAGATACGGTAATTCTGTCTTATTCTCAGAGATAGAGACATTGCTTTGATCTGATAAGATACTCTGAGTGAGAAGTACGGCTAAAAAGCTTTTGCGTCGCACTAACCTGGAGGAGAACAAGGTAAATAGGTTCGAGCACAGATATCTTTCTTTAATGCTGTGAGGCATTCTCCGTTGAGGAACAATGTGGAAAATTTATCAGCTTCACCTCTCACGCTGGCTTCCAATTGTTCAATAGTGCTTTTTAATGGTAGATAGAAAGAATAAGTCACAATGCCAGAACAAAAAGAAGCTGGAGAATGCTCTGAAGTGAGCCTGGCACAGATAAATGGAGTGGGGCGAGAACTCGCTAAATTTCTCTCTATTAGCTCTCTCCTCTTTTCGAAATTACTTGTTTCTTTCTTTTCTGCAGTCGTAATCGCTTGTCTCACAGCAACTAAATCAAAAATTATTGAAGAAAAGATTGAAAGGAACAAAGGAATCAAGAACATTTTCATTGAATTTATTCTCAGAACTTCATTCCAAAATCGAGAATGTTCTTCCTTTCATACAAAAACCTTCCAACGTCATGTTTCCTTGTAGTGACGCTACAAATATCGACGCAAGGACTTGTAAATCAAGTGCCTTTCGTGCAAGAAAGGACCACAGGCTACATCTCAACAACTATCTATTCTAACGAGCGTCACTAGCTTTGTAACGAGAGAGTGGGAAAACAGATTTTTGGATTTCTAGAGATTAAGAAAATTAGAGTTTTAATCCTAAATTGGTTGATGGAGAAACGAAATCGAAAGTTTCATTTGAACGTAAAGAAGTGAGAAAATTAGAGGATTTTATACTAGAATTAATCAAAGTTATTGTTAAAATTGTCTTCATTTGATTTGTTTTGCTATAATTGTTATTGAAAGTAGTGGTGAATTCTCTTCAGATACTCTTAAATTTGCGTGACAAACTTTTTCATCAAAATATCTTTTGTTTAGTTCTTCTTCTTGTCAATCGATAGTTTAGAAAGATGGGTATATATCTTGCAAGACCATCCACGTCTGTGAATTGTGAAATTGGGGAAGGGGCAGGTGTTGAATTTGCTGTTGGAGAGATGCAAGTAAGGCGTTTCTTCTTTCATCCATCTTAAACCTTCTAACCTGCTGGCTTGTTAGGGTTGGAGAAAGCACATGGAGGATGCTCATATCGCCTCACCTGCTCTAACACATAAAGAAGAAACTCCTGTTTCGTTATTCGGAGTGTTTGATGGTCACGGAGGTACGATAACCTCGAAATTTGATTAAAAGATCTTTTTCTCATCGAACCGTTTCCTTCTTCATGTATCCTCTGAAAAATAGGCAAAGAAGTCGCAAAATTTACCAAAATAAAATATCCTGATCTATTATTAGGATTAAAATCTTTTCAATCTGGTGATTATGAGGCTGCTTTGAGAGAATCTTTTCACGGAATTGACACCTTATTAGAAGATGAGGTGAGTTGATAAACCCCCTTCACCACATTTATTTTCCCTTATTTCCATCTTTCTTAATCTCTTTAGCAATTTGATAAACTCTTAAAAGAATTACGAGCTCTTCCAAACCCGTCCGATGGGAAATCAAAGAGTAATACCACCACAACAACTCCTAAAACTCTCACACCAACACCCTCAGCCAAGCTTCCTGTGTCAGTACCTACACCAATTGTCAGAGCACCATCCCCTGATGATTCAGTTGATTCAAGAGATGATACTGATGATACTTCGCCGAATTCCCCACCTCCTACCGATGGATCTTTGACCAATGACGAAGCTGTGCGAATGATTCAAGAATTGTTAGATGGATCCCGCAAACTCCGAAAACAAAGTAATGGGTCAGATGATGAATCACCAATAGCTTCAAGTCCAGTCACAACCAGTGATTCTAGTCCAGGTCACAGTCCTGGAACTACACCTTCTTCCTTTATGGACGAAGAAGATGAAGATGCTGAACCTGAGAAAGAAATTCTTCTCAAGCCTTTTGCTTCTGTTACATTAGCAAAGAAGCAATCAAAGGAAGAATTACTTCTGGCATCAAATGATAAAGGTGAAGAAAGTAGTCGAGGTACTAATAATAGTCCTGTTGCTGATGGTAAAGAAGACGGAAAAACTGAAAACAGCTTATCGAGAGTGTTGAGCAAGAAAGAGATTGATGCAGAAATCAAAGAAGAGTTCAATAATTCATCTGACATCATTGATGCAGATTCTAAAGACAGCGACAATTCAAGTTCCGAGTCAAAGAATCCAGCCGATGATGAAGGTGAGGAAGGTGAGAAAAGTCCTGTGTTACATAGTAAAGATGAAGAAGAACAAGCGAAGAAGAAGCCAGGTAGTAAAGAGGATACGGCTACACCAAGTCCTCCACCAGCTCCTGCGCCTGCATCCATTATGTCCGGAGGAACTCTCGTCTGTAACTTGAAGGACCATCGCGTTCTCGCAGGTTGCACCGCAGTGGTCGCTTTATTAGTTGGGAAAAAACTGTTTGTTGCAAATGCTGGTGATTCAAGAGCCGTTTTAATGAGGAATGGTGTAGCCGTCGCATTATCCGAGGATCATAAACCAACTCAGGTAATTTTATTGCTTGATAAATTTCTTCCTATTTAACCCCCTTCGTCTCCAGGAAAGAGAATTAAATCGAATAAAGTCTGCAGGAGGTTATGTGAATGTAGTAGGAAGAGTCAACGGCAATTTAAATCTGTCTCGATCATTGGGAGATTTAAAATATAAGCAGTTGAAGCATTTACGTCCTGAAGAACAGGTCAGTTCGCATCACGGTTAATTGAACCCTTTAACTAATTGAATCTAATAGATCATTACCGCGGAACCTGATGTTACTGTCTTTGATATTGAAGAGACTGATGAATTTTTCATTTTAGCATGTGATGGAATCTGGGATTGTCTTACCAATCAACAAGCTGTAAGTGGCACTTTTCTCCATGCTGCCTTTTACTGATTTGTTTTTGTGTTTGTAGTGTGATATTGTGAAGGCAGGTTTACAAGAAGGTCATACACTGGAGGAAATCACGAATGATGTTCTCAAGCGCTGCTTGGCTGATGATCCTCGACATACCCAGGGTATTGGAGGAGATAATATGACATTTTTAGTCGTCCAGTTTAAGCATTAACTCTGAAGAGTTTTGCTGCTGGTGATGATGAAATGTTCATTTATTGTGCATATGAAGATATGTTCTGATTTATTCGTTTCGGTCTGTTCTTTTCAACTCTCCCAATTCCTTCATCTCTGCTGGCTTCGTGTCACACACCTCTATTACTACTAGTGCATCGTAGCGTCTTAATCTTTGCCAAATAGTCCTTTACTGCTTTCAGCTTTATTAAATCATGTATGTCTCTTTGTGCTAATAGAGTCAAGAGAGAAGCCTCTTCTATCACACGAGATTAGTCTTAGAAGAGTTAGTGGTTGCTTGTTAGTAGCGACAGAATCATAAGTGCAAAGCGAATTAGAATACCAATCGTGCCATTTTTAGCATTCGTTGTTTTCAATAGTTTAGTGCTTCTCTTTCCCCACTTTCTTTTCCTTTTCTTCATTTTTTGTTCTTGAAAATATTTCGGAAGTGATTCGATTTTTATCATTTGGAATGAATTGAAATCAAATAAATTAGTCAAATTTCCCCATTCCTATGTATATTGCTTGAAAAAGTGTTTGTTGCACACTACTACTTACAGAAATTAAGTAAAGGCTAATGTTAAGTTATTAACCATACTTATCTGGATTGCTATTTCGACTTCTAAATTAAATTAATTCAATTATATAAATTATTTATGAATTTTGCATACAAAATTTGCGACCGCCCATCAGGTGGCTCTTCAGTTACCGAATTCCTCAAAGACGGTTGGTTGTTCGGTTGACAGAACGATGCCACAGTTGTAAAATTACTGGAATCTCTTCGACAATTATTATATTCATAAATGATTAAAAGGCTCGACTAGTGAGTAAGAAATGACAAGATGAAGAAAAGAAAAAGATTGATATTTTTTCTTTTCGTTTTATTGATTGGTTATCTTGTTGAATGTCAGTATTATTTGAAAACTATTGTAGGAACTGGAACAGCAGGTAGTACAGGTGATAATGGTCCGCCTTCAGCTGCCACAGTAAATAATCCTGCTGGAGTTTGGGTTGATAGTAATGGAGCTATTTATATCGGAGAAGTTACTGGGTACAGAGTTCGAAAAATAAATCCTTCAGGATCAACAATCACCACTGTGGTCGGAACAGGAGCTACAGCCTCGGGTGGTACTGGGGGCGCTGGAACAAGTACAGGAATAGATAGAGGGTATGGTATTTATGGTGATGACAGATATGTCTACATTAGCGGATATTATTTTCTTTGGAAGTACGATACAGCCACAGAAATGGTTACAAGGTACGGGGGTGCAACACCAGCTCAACTTTCCTACAGTGGTGATGGTGGACCAGCGACTTCAGCATCTGTGAGTGTTCCAAGAGGAATTTTCTTATCGTCTACGGGAATTTTATATCTTGCTGATCGAGATAATCATCGCATTCGTGCAATTACGGCAGTAGGAATCATAACAACTTTCGCTGGTAGTGGAACGGCTGCATATAGTGGAGACGGTGGTGCTCCAACTTCTGCATCCATAAATACTCCACGTGGAGTGTGGGGCACTACTGCTGGTGTTATGTATATTGCTGACTCAACTAACAATCGTGTCCGTCGAGTTAGTGGAGGAATCATTACCACATTTGCCGGTACTGGAACTACGACATTCAATAGTGATAATATTCAAGCAACAAGTGCCAATTTAAATAGTCCAAGTGATGTCAAAGGAGATAGCTCGGGTAATATTTATATAGCAGAATATAGCGGTTGCCGGATTCGTAAGGTCAATCCATCAGGAATAATCACCACAATTGTCGGAACTGGAACATGTACACCGGCTTCAACTGCTGTGCAGTTAGCCACTAGCGCTACAGTAAATCAAATCTATGGCATATGGGTGGAGACGGCATCAGTAGGAAATCTTCCAAATCTTTATTTTACAGAATACTCAAATCATTATGTCAGGTATGTTTATGACACGTCACCCACTGCCGTACCAACGGCTCTTCCAACCATTGCGCCGACAGCCACACCAACTGTTCTTACTAGTGCTGTACCAACCAGAACCCCCACTTATGTCCCTACCACCACTCCCAGTATTACTCCCTCAACGACTCCAACTGCGATACCTACCAGGAATCCCACAACCATTCCCAGTGTCAATCCGACTGCAATTCCCACTGCTACCCCGAGTACAACACCAACCTGTAATCCCACCGCAGTTCCCAGTGTATATCCTACCACTACTCCAACATGTACTCCAACTGAAATGCCAACAGCAATCCCAACGAAGACTCCAACTAAAGTCCCTACAGCGAGTCCAACAACACCCTTTCCAACGAGCCGCCCGAGTTCAGAACCCACAAGAATTCCAAGCTCTCAGCCGAGTAGGAACCCGAGCAGTCAACCAAGTAGTCCGCCTAGTGGTTCACCGAGTACTCAGCCGACCTCAAGTCCAACCATTATTCCCAGCTCTCAACCGAGTGTCTCGCCTAGTTCGCATCCGAGCAATTTTCCGAGCGGCCAACCGACTAGTCAACCTAGTTGTCAACCTAGTTGTCAACCTAGCTCCAGACCTTCTATGATCCCGACCGGTCAACCAAGCGGTTTACCGAGTAGTAATCCAAGTAGTCAGCCGAGCAGTGAACCGAGTAGCCAACCAAATGCATTACCTACATCAACTCCAAGCTCTCAACCTAGTAGCTTCCCGAGCGGTCAGCCCACCGGTCAGCCTTCCAATCGACCCAGTAGTCAACCAAGCTCTATTCCTACAAGGACTCCGACCTCACAACCGAGTAGCGTTCCTAGCTCGCAACCAAGCAGTTATCCGAGCAGTCAACCGAGCAGTCAGCCAAGTAGTAGACCGAGCACTCAACCGACCTCAAGACCAACTACGATTCCTAGTTCTCAACCAATCAGCGTTCCAACCAATCCGCCGAGTACGCAACCAAGCAGTGGACCGAGTAGCCAGCCAAGTTCAAGTCCCACCACGATCCCTACAAATCAACCGAGCGGTTTACCGAGTAGTAATCCAAGTAACCAACCAAGCAGTGAACCTAGTAATCAGCCAAGCTCACGTCCCACTATTTTTCCGACTTCACAGCCGAGCAGTTCACCTAGTGGGTATCCAAGCAATCGACCGACTAGTTTCCCTACCTATCGACCTAGTAGTCAACCAAGCTCTATTCCTACAAGGCCTCCAACCTCACAACCGAGTAGCGCGCCTAGCTCGCAACCGAATAGCTATCCTACCAGTCAACCGAGCAGTCAGCCAAGTAGTAGACCGAGCACTCAACCGACCTCAAGTCCAACGACGATTCCTAGTTCGCATCCGAGCAATTTTCCGAGCGGCCAACCGACTAGTCAACCTAGTTGTCAACCTAGTTGTCAACCTAGCTCCAGACCTTCTATGATCCCGACCGGTCAACCAAGCGGTTTACCGAGTAGTAATCCAAGTAGTCAGCCGAGCAGTGAACCGAGTAGCCAACCAAATGCATTACCTACATCAACTCCAAGCTCTCAACCTAGTAGCTTCCCGAGCGGTCAGCCCACCGGTCAGCCTTCCAATCGACCCAGTAGTCAACCAAGCTCTATTCCTACAAGGACTCCGACCTCACAACCGAGTAGCGTTCCTAGCTCGCAACCAAGCAGTTATCCGAGCAGTCAACCGAGCAGTCAGCCAAGTAGTAGACCGAGCACTCAACCGACCTCAAGACCAACTACGATTCCTAGTTCTCAACCAATCAGCGTTCCAACCAATCCGCCGAGTACGCAACCAAGCAGTGGACCGAGTAGCCAGCCAAGTTCAAGTCCCACCACGATCCCTACAAATCAACCGAGCGGTTTACCGAGTAGTAATCCAAGTAACCAACCAAGCAGTGAACCTAGTAGTCAGCCAAGCTCACTTCCAACGATTGTTCCTAGTTCTCAACCAAGCGCCTTTCCAAGTACTTACCCAAGTAGCCAGCCGAGCGGTGGACCGAGCAGTCAGCCAAGCGGACTTCCTACCGAGATCCCGACCTCCCAGCCCAGCAGTTATCCAAGTGCTCATCCAAGTAGTCAGCCAACCAGTGGACCGAGCACAGAACCAAGTAACCAACCAAGTAGTCAACCGAGCTCAATTCCGACGAGGAAACCAACTTCTCAACCGAATAGTCGTCCTACCTCGCAACCTAGCAGTTATCCCAGCAGCCCGCCAAGTAATCTTCCAAGCGGAAGGCCGAGTAGTTCCCCAAGTTCGCAACCGAGCACTCATCCAAGTTCGCGGCGAAGGACAGGTTCACCCTATCCCTCTTTTCCTTCATCTTATTCTCCTATTTTATTTTCTCGAATACCAACAACCTCTCCAACGTTTTTCTTATCTTCGCAGCCCACTATGCTCCCTACTCCTAGAGTTTTCTCTTTTCCTACCAATTCAACCTCCTGGAAAAGTTTTATTTTCTTGTTTGGAGTCTTTTCTTCGTCACAACAGGCTGAAAAACCTTTTTCTCTCCCTTCTCCCTCGACGGGTTCGAATTTGATTCTTTTTGGCAATCGACAGCTTTCATCGCTAAAAGTCATCAATGCCTCTTCGAGTCAATCTTTTTCTCTATACCCTATGGCTGAAGTCGTCCCCGCGGTTGTGCGTGACGTGTTATCGCGAGCTTCAATCGTTCCAGGTGATATTAACTTAGACGGATTCAACGATATTACAGTTTGTTATCCGGTTGATTCCATATGTTACATTTATTTCGGAAACGTGGCGGGTCTTAGTAAGGTTATGATTGGGGCCACTGTTCACGGTTCGCAGTCAACTTTTTTCGGATTTGCTGTTGATTCAGCGGGGGATGTAAATCAAGATGGATCCGTCGATTTAAT
>VKHI01000615.1:0-18094 GCA_015145745.1 Poterioochromonas sp. DS
CATCTGCTCAAGTGAATCATCATTCTGTAGCACCAGCGATCGCAGTGAAGAGTGAAGGAAAGACCAGCGAATCTTCTAGAAGAAGTAGCAAAGGCAAAGCGAAAGGTAATAGAAACGTGTTTCTGCTATAGTATCACATTAATAACTCCTTCTTTTAGCTGTAGAAGAAATGGCATCAGAGAAAGTTTTACTCTCTTCCCCGATCAAACAGGAGCCAGACAGAGCAAGTGACGTCAATGGTTATGTGAATGGAGAAGCGAAGAAACGTGGCAGAGAAGATATCGATAAAGAATCAGAGAACAATGAAAGCAATGGAGAAGATACAAATACACCACTAACAACATCACAGAAGAAGAAAGCGAGACGAAGAAGATATTAATACACAAACACCATACAACTATAAAATGAACTAGACCTATTCATAGAACTTAAGTAGTGATATTGGATGGCGTTGATAGGATTTAGAGCATATTTCTTCCTTCTTCTTTCTTTTCTTCTTCTTTGTCTCTTATTGGTCTGTAAGTAGTGGTAGTGGTGGTAGGAGTGTTGTTGTTGAGATGATGATTCTTTCTTTTATCACATGATTATTAGTTTGTGGTAGATGTTACGTCATCTCTCTTTCATTTGATTGATTTCTTTCATGCGTTCGTTACTTGTTTTGATATTGGTTATTCTTTCCTTATTTTCTACTGCTTCTTCTACTACTTCTTTTTTTCTCTCGATCGTTTGTAGTTGATTGATTTCATTGGATAGTTAGGTTTATGGTTAGATGATGGTTGGAATCTGGTTAGGATTCTTATACTTCTCATCGTTGTTTTATGTTTATTCTTTCTTTCTTCTTACATCACTACTCTATAACTCTATAGATCATCATATCATATATCATAGAGCACCAACGAGTCTGCTGCTTCCTCTCGCTTGTCTGATTAGAGTATTTCTTCTTAACCTGAAACATGATGCTATGCCATATCATATCATTTCCTTGCATGTTGCTCATCATCATCATAATTAACATAACAAGATAATAACATTAATATTACAACAAACATACATATATATAACCTTCAATCGATTGAAAGATGTCAATGGAGAGAAGATTATCTCTTAACTTTGCCCTCTTTGTTCTCGGTTGATGTGAGTTATCTTCATGATTGCCTTCTCTTTTCTCTCTTCCTTGTCGTAGTAGTTGTAGTTGTAGTTGTAGTTGTTCTTCTTTAACACTATCATTCATATCAACTCTACCCACACTACCTTTACTACCTACTAAACTACCTCTGCTGTCTGTCAGAGAAGAGGAGGTGATCTAGGTATTGGAGTGGAACGGATGTGTTGAGACCTTCTACTTTGTCGTCGAAATTGTGTAGTTCAGAAAGAAAAAATAGCTCGTTGGTTTACAGTTGTTAACTCTTTTCCTTGAATTTTGGATATTTGAATTTTCGTGGTCCTTACAGTTAATTAAAACCGTGCAAAATCGTGCCTTCTTTTGAAGAAAAAAAAAAGAGAGAAAAACTTGAAATCTTTGAGAAAAACTGAAGAGCTGTAACTTGTAACTTGTAACTTGTTAGTTCAATTTTTCAACCTTTCTTTTCAGGTTTGTTCTCGAGTTTTCTAAATATTCTGCTTTCTGAAAAGAAAATCCGCTACACTTTTAGGAAAAATCTTTTGACGACGAAATCTACGTAATATTACGGTTGTCATTAAGGGTTATTTTGCTAAACCATTTCACAGCCGGGCAACTTCGTATCACATTTAAATGTTCACTATTAAACAAAGCTATCAATGAATCAAACGTCAGGGTGTATTCCTAATCTGAGAGATGCTTTACTCTCCTTCGAACTACTTCTTCGCCTATACGGTTATGCTAAAGTGTTTCATATATTGTAATATTCGAAGTGAGACATCTGAATTCAGCTTGCATAATTTGACTGGAGGCATCAGCAAGATGAAAAAGAAGGAATTGATGAAAGGGGAATGCGAAGATCAGGTTTATGGTAAGATGATGGTTACGATCTGGTGAGGACTGGTTAGGATTCTTATACTTCTCATCGTTGTTTTATGTTTATTCTTTCTTTCTTTCTTCTTACAGCTCTACTCTATAACTCTATAGATCATCATATCATATATCATAGAGCACCAACGAGTCTGCTACTTCCTCTCGCTTGTCTGATTAGAGTTTTTCTTCTTAACCTGAAGCATGATGCTATGCCATATCATATCATTTCCTTGCATGTTGATCATCATCATCATAATTAACATAACAAGATAATAACATTAATATTACAATAAACATACATATATATATAGATGTAACCTTCAATTGATTAAATGGCGTCAAAGGAGAGAGGATTATCTATAACTTTGCCTTCTTTGTTCTCGGTTGATGTGAGTTATCTTCATCCCCTTCCTTTTTCTCTCTTCCTTGTCGTAGTAGTTGTAGTTGTTCTTCTTGAATATCTTTAGGAAGAGATAGAAAGAAGCTGACGTCAATGCCGTTCGCTATTAACTCTTCTTCTATCACGTTCTCTTCATCCTTTATCTTCTCTTTATCTTTGTGGAAATAATTTGTGATTGAAGCCTTTGCAGTCTTTGCATTCCCTTTCTTTTGAGGTGAAGGACCTGATGACATGTTCTTCTTTTGAGCGGCTTTGCTCTTCGTTGGCTGGAAGAAGTTAATTGAAGAAGCAGTAGATGACGTCTTCTTGACAATATTTCCTGTTATCATCGATGACGTGGTATCATAGGAGAGATTGCTATCTTCTCTCTCTAATATCACTCCCACGTCACTCTTCTGTGCTTCATCGTCGTCTGACTCGATGATTGTCACTGCAGCCCTCTTACTATCTGGTGGTTGAATCTCAAAGGATGGAGGATCACTGATAGTCTCGTTGACTGTGATGTCTTCCGCAGGTAATGGAGTTGATGATAACGTCTTCGTCATGAAGTAGTTGAAGATTGTCTTTTTCCTCTTCAAAGTATTGTTATTACAATCTTCTTCCATCACTGCGTCTGACGTCATCACTGTTTCATTCATAACACTATCATTAGTGTCAGTTCTACTTACACTACCTACTACACTACCTAAGCTAACACTCCGCGAGTCAGTCAGAGAGGAGGAGGAGGTGATCGAGGTAGTGGGGTGGAAGGGATGTGGTTGGGACTTTCTAACGAGTTTCTTGAGATGTATTCCAACACCTCTGATGTCAGGGATCGGAATATTTATCTCTTGTACTAACTGAGTGACGTATTGATGTAGCTGATCCTTGGATTTGATTGGACTGACGCAGTTCATCGCCTTTGACAGGTCCTGACAGTGACCGCAGCCAAGGAACTTCCCTGGCTCTCCCTCATACAGTCTCTTC
Organism: Poterioochromonas sp. DS; assembly: GCA_015145745.1. Taxonomy (NCBI): domain Eukaryota; class Synurophyceae; order Ochromonadales; family Ochromonadaceae; genus Poterioochromonas; species Poterioochromonas sp. DS. The sequence continues at coordinate 3,360 of VKHI01000615.1, forward strand.
TTCATAGTGACGGTGACATGAGAGGCGAGGTAGTCGTTCTGATTCAGACGTTGATACACCTCCTCGGTAAACTCCAGCAGGAAGAGTCGCAGTTCGTCAGGTGACGTCAGTCTTACTCCCCAGTTAATATCAGAGCCGATCGACTGACGTGGCTTGTTCTCTAAGACACGATCATCAATCCCATGAGCAAACTGATACAAGCACTCTGCTGTCTTCTCTCCTAACTCCTTCTTCAAAGCAGTGAGAGAGCACTTCCTCACATCCTCGCAGGTGTGCAGCTGGAGTGACGTGCGACACTTCTCCACGGTAGCATGACCAAAGCCTGGTAGATCGTGTATTGTAAGTGGATTTAAGACAGTATAGATATTCTTTGCAGCGAGGTAGTGCATGCCGTTAGGTTTGGCGCGTTGTGTGGCGAGTCGTGCTAGCAGCAGGTTATAAGAGATGCCGACAGACGCAGGACAACCACCTGTCTGTTCGAAGATCTCTCGACGAATAGTCTCTGCAATTGATGTGGAAATCTCTTGTAGACGTTGTTGGGTGAGGTAATCGTCTTCTTCCTCGCCTCCAACATGACAGAGATCGAGAGAAACGCTGTCTCTCTTAGAGGAGTTTTTAGCAACCAATCCTTCTTGTTGGAGCTGTTGTTTGACTTTGGCGGTTACATCAATATAGGCTTCATCACAGGAGACAGCTTGTACGAAGTCAGCGTGTCGTAGGAGGATCTGGTAGACGATCTTAGTACATTCGTCATATTTGTCGAACTCATAGGGAATGACAATGAGGTCTGGTGCAAGCTTCTTAATCGACCCAATAAACATACCATTTTTAATTCCTCTTGCTCTGGCTTCATAATTGCAGGAAGCTATCTCGGAAGACGAGTTATCGAGGTTAATGCCTCCTGTAGAGTGAGCGACGGCCACAGGCTTTCCCTTGAGATCTGGACGATCTCGGAGGCCCACAGAAGCAAAGAAACAATCCATATCAACATGCATGATCACACGATAAGGATCTGAGTGCTTGGAAGGCTTCTTTCCATGAGAATGTTTCGCCACAAAGTCAATAAGATCTGACTTCCAAGTACTCAAATGATGCAACCTCGACGCAGCAAAAAAGTTAGTAACAAATCCAGATGATGCAGCAGTAAGTGTAAAATTCTTTAATCCTGCTTCATTCATCTTTCAAATCGCATTAAACAACCATCTAAAGCCTTCACACAAACAACAAACAACCCAATCATATAACAACACTTTCTCATTATTTAGCAGTGCCTGTGTCTTCGTTTTGAAAGGGTACTATGCGGTGAAATTCATTTCAAATCTCTCTTAACTCTCTACTACTAGAACAACGAGACAATGCAGGCTTTCCTCTCAATTCTCTGTCTAATTGTGATAATAGTTGCTACTTTAGCGGATGATGCTATTGTTGGTGCGAATGGTGGTTCTTCGAGTTGGATTTCTTCGTTAAAAGGTATGGGAAAGTTATTGTTTCTGTTATGGGTTTCATTGAGTTTGTAGATCGAATTTTCTCCTTTGTGAAGTCTACTTCAACTGATAAAAAGGCATCAGAAACAGTTCCTTCAACAGGAAGCAAGTCTAACCCCGATTCTGCTGATGCGACGAGGTTCGAAGTCTATGACGAACGAACACAGAAACTCATCGCTGGAAGAGTCGCAGCAGTTCAAGAGATTGTCAAAGAGGGAGATTATGAGAAAGCATTAGATAAACTCATTGATATCTTAGCAGAGTATAAAGATGACCAAGCAACCAATGCTCTGACAGGTGCGTTGCTTCTCTCCTTCCAGCAGTATGACATGGCAGAGGACGTACTCTACCACGCAGTGCGTCTATCCAACTGGACTGATGTTAATGCTGCAGTGAACCTTGGTACAACGCTTAGATTGCGCGGAGACAGTGACCTCGCGTTAAAGGTGACCACGAAGGCTTACGTCATCGGCACTAACTCCACCGACCCGACGGGAGTTCTCAGTCTGCAACTCGGCGACCTCTACTACAACACCTCACAATACATCAAAGCGAGAGAATGGTATCTCACTGCAGCAATCAAGATGAATAACTCGGATGACGTCTGGCTCAAAGCCTCTACCTTGCTCTTCCCTGATGAACACAAAGACTTGAAGATCGCTGAGAATGTGTTATTAGAAGGTGTTTCTCGCAATCGTAATAGTTCTGAACTCATCTTCTATCTTGGCTATGTCATGTATTCCACTGATCGTAGTGATGCTGCGATCACTTTCTTCCAACAGGCAGTACGTCTGAATGACAAGAACCTCGAGGCATTGAGTGCTTTAGCCATCGCCTTTCACTCGAAGAAAGACTATAACACTGCCTTCCAATACTACAATGCCTATGTGAAGATCAACTCGAAGAATGCCCCGGTCTTAGCGAACTTTGCTGTCTTGTTAAGTGATATGAATCGTATTGCTGATGCGGAACAAGTCTTGTCATTAGCCTATGACCTTGATGCCAACGATCCTATCGTCCTTCGAATTATGAAGCAATTAGGTGCTGTTCCCTCCACTTCTACTTCACCTTCTAATTAAAGGCGAATCCTGTTCGTTGATTGTTTGTTTAATTGTTATGTTGTTGCTTGTTTGTAACATATGAAACAGTTAGAAAGATACGATAATACTGTGGTATAGAGAGAAAGGTGAATCATTCCTATTCTCTATAGATCAGCATGTGATCGATAGGCTTGGTCTATGAGAGATTGCATCTCTGTGTTGACTCGTCGGAAGTGACATACTTTCACCTTCAGAGTGAGAGGATCACCGCCACGTGTCTGCATCGAATACTGACTCATCTCCTTCTCTACTAACGCCACCGCACGACCAATAGCATCAGCAATCCATTCTTGACGATTCCCAAAGACTCCTCCGCCAACGAATGTGAGAAACACCTCATCATGATGTGATGGCTTATCCTCTGACGTCAACTCTTTCTTCATCATGTTCGTCGCCGCAGCGATGAGAGTGCCTTCATACATAGCCTCTAACACCAGTCTCGCGAGAGGTTCCAATAGATCAGTGGCAACCCCACTGTAAGCACAGCTAATAGCAGAGCAATAGATCTGCGTCACTCGCACCTCCTCTCTCTCCACCGACACCACCTTCCCTGACTCGTCAAAGGTAACACCGACATCTTCGTGTAAACCAACTTTGATTCGCTTCCGACACTCATCCCAGTCGTCGTCAGAGGAGAAGGATCGGAAGTGTTGGTTGAGTTGTTCGAGTTGTTCAGGAGAGCTGAAAGTGTAACCGTTCTTCACGTAGAAGAACATCCGCTCATGATTGGAGAGATAGGTTTCTAACTCATCGAGGTTGTTTAACTGGTAATCCTTGCTTTGTCCTGGTTCGGGTGAACCTGGCACAGGAACGAAGTAGTTGCGGTAGAGAGTGCCAGCACCGCAAGCGATGGCACAGGCAGGGCCTTGGGTAGGATCCCTCTCATAGGCAGTGATGCCATGTTCTGGTAACACATTGTAAGAAGGGAATTCAAGACAGTTGAATTGAGAAGCTGCTTGAAAGACAGCATTAGGCTTCTCTATGTGCATCTCACGAGCACCAGCGATAGGAATGTGTTGAATCTCTACACGAGGTCGGGAGAAAGAATCCGCTGCTACTTTCTCAGGAAATTGATGGATTGCTGCTTTGAGGCTTTCTCGCAACGTTGCGATTGTAGGAGTGGAGAAGCGTCCAATCTGGAAGGTTCTTTGATTGGCATAAGAGGTTAGGACGGTGTGATCTGCAGATAGTTGAAACTGACTTTGAATATCAGTCATTCGAATAACACGACCCTCTTGAAATCCAAACAATGCTTTAAACCAATTCGTTGCCATCTTTCTCTCTCTTTTTCTCTAAATCTCTTCAATGAACCGACTCTTCTTCTTCTTAAGAGAAGATCGTGCACCAGGTCTTCCACAAAAGCAGATTCAGGGAAAAGCACGATTGTCAAAAAGTAACCAAAATTTGGTATGAATCTCATCATATAATAACACTAAGAATATATAGGGATATATATATAGATAGATAGTGAGAAGATCGTATTACAAAACATTCTTATTATTATTATTATTATTATTACTATTATTGTTGTCTGAAAGAGATGTTGAAAAGATTCAAGTCTTCATTCTTACCTACAGGATCAATAGGTTGTGTATGGAAGTTATCTGATGCTTTATTTGCTTTAATAATTCTATTCTTTCTGATTGATGTTTCTCTTTTACGTTATCTATTTTTTCAACCTCATTTCCTTCAACAATCAAATATTCTAACCAAAGAGTCTCTTCCAATCTTGAGATCAGCAGGAAGTGTCTTATTCACTAACATATCATCTCATCAAGAGGAAGAATCCTCGATAACCGCTGCCAACAACCCTCCTGTCGCTCCTATCACACCAACCACTTATCCCAACTTTGGAGCATTTGAAGGGAAGAAAGCGGATATCAAGATCCCTGTCTATGTCATCGAATCCTCGAGTAAATCAGCTAAGACGTCATCGATGACGTCACAACTAACATCTGATCGTTACGTGGTCCATCAGATCAAGAGGTCACGAATTCAAATCTTAGGGATGGAAATACTCAAGAAGGACATTAATATGCCTGAAACCAAACCTGATTACGTGTCAGCGATCATCTCTCACCTCCACGCTATCTACGTCGCCTCACACGATGACGATGATGAGACCAATCATCCATACGCACTCATTGTGGAAGACGATGCTTCCTTTGAGTTTAATGTGACGAGTTGGTATGATCTCATTGCTGATGCGCCAAAGGACTTCGCGATGTTAAACATCGCTCCTGCTGGAGCGACAGCGATGGAAGTCTTATATAAAAGCCTCAGCCAGGATGTGCATGATCTCCTGAATAATGGCAAGATCCCTCCTGATTCTCTCTTTTGGAGTGACGTTAAACCAAAGGATTATACTGTCTGGTCGACGAAGGGCTACATCATTAATAGAGAGGTGATCAAAGGGGAGATACAGAGGTACATCACAGTCTCTAAAGACTCTGACATGATCACAGGTGTTCAATTTACTGTACCACCTGGTCTTGAAGGTTGCAAGAAGAAACCATGTGATCTTCCTTTTCCTCTAGTTCCAGAGGTTTATTTGCATCTTCTCTTCGCACCAGTGTTCATTAGTAAGGTGCCAATCATCAACACCAATAATATTAACAGCCCCAACAATGTATTAGTTCAACGTGCTCTAAACTATCCTCGAGTATCACAGATTATCAAGCGAATGAAAGAGCAAGATATGGAAGTTCTGCCATTCTATCTTAGTTGAAACATGCTTATAATGTTAGTATCACGGATGTCTGAATAAGTAATAATAATAAGTAATAGTAGTCATCTGATTGCCCTTTATTCGTGTTGTTATTTTTTGTTTTGTTTTTTTCTTTTCTTTTCATTTTATTCCATTTTAATTTTGTTTTGTTTTGTTGATATTAAAATGATTCTTTGCTTCTTGTTATTATTATTTCATGGAGTCATTTATTGTTTATTAGAGCACACCATATTCTATATCTTAGTCAATGATGATAATTATAATTATTTGTATTCATTCGTATTCCTTCTTGTCTTTTTTATCGGATCGATGATGATGAAAATTTTTGTAATTTATGAATAAAGAAATTATAAGATAAGCTTATCTACCTGGTCTCGTTATCCAACATCACAAAAGTGAATCAGCGCGAAGCACTTGCTAATGTCTTCATAAAGCAGAGTTATATAATTGAATTTGTTCGGTCCACCGATGCACAAATGAGATACTAGTATTCAGAAGTCTCTTTGAAGGAGAGAAAATAATTTGAAAGGCTCGGAATCAGTTCATTAGCGTTACAATACTTTTTTCAAGACGATTTATCTTGCGAAGATCGGTTAAGAGGCTACTCATTGCATGATCCATTTCTTTGCGAACACTCTCTACCACTTCAGGTGTAATGACTCTGTTATCAGGGTCACTGGCGGCAGTAGTGGCGAGAGTAGCCTTCACCTCACTCGTTGTTTGTGTTATTTGCAGGTACAGGGAGTTAAACAGAATATTAAATGAATCTTGACGGAAATCATGTATTGCTTCAGCTGTTAAACGCTTGTTTTCATCAAGAATAAACTCTTTCAGAGTACTCAACTGATCCTCTACTGCTCCATTTACTAAAGCATCGAACTGTGCTAAGCCTCCTGGGAAGTTCGGGCCTACTAAACCACCCAACTTTTGACGTAATGCGTTAAACTGACTCTCTATGGTTGATGAATCAGTAGGTAATGTGGCTTTGATCTCATGTTCTTCTTGTCGGATGTTTGAGACGAGACTATCGAATTGCAGTTGGGTACTCGCTCTCAAACCAGCCATCGCTCCAGCCAGTTTGCCTCTACGATTCTCCAATTCACGATTCAACATGCGCTTTCGCACTTCGAGGTTATTTCCACCACCCTCCTTCCAATCTGCATTCACTGCTCTTCCCATGTAAACCCCAGCCTCTTTGTCATACGCGAGGAAGCAGAGGTCAATAACATCCTGCTCCATCTTTTTAATTTCCTCTTCGGATGGTAATCTTCGTATATCTTGAGTCAACTTGTCGATCTCTCGTTCATATTGTTGAACACGTCGTTCAACAATCGCATCTAATTTCCCGATATCAGTTGCATCCTCCACAGATTTCACAATTTTATTGAAGAAGCTCATGGTAAATAAATCGTTTCAAGTTACTCTGCTAATCACTCTAATTTATTTGTGTTGGTTGTAGGTTGGTGAGTAATGATTTGTGAATGATTGCAGATCTCTTTCCCTATCGCTCTCCTCACTTCCATTAAAATTATTATAATTATGCACCTGGTACTCTTTAGAGTTTCCCTCACCTCCTTCCACAATAATTGCTGAGTTTGAAGCTGCTGACTTCCCAGTTTTTTACCAATTAGGTTCTGTGGAGTGTGATTCGATTAGGCGGAAATATTGGTAAGAGAGGCATTGATACCAGCATACATTTAACTCTCTTACTCTGTAGCTCAGAGGATCATCACGAAGAAGATAAGACAAAGTTATAGTATACTATATTATTCATTGATGTTACAGAGGAAATAAAAATCAAGCTAAATGCAAATACGATAGACAGAGAGCTGATCAGAGAACATCAAAGGTTACGACATGTGAAGGTTTATTACGACATTATTTTTAGAGAATTTTATTTAAAATGGTTTAAAGGATCTCATAAGATCAAATCAAATCACCCACCCCTATCCTGTTGCTCGAATGGGGGAAGGAAAACAAGGTTAAATACTTCTGAGATACATCTTACAAGCACTCGTTAAACACGAGCCTTTTTAAGACTTTTTAAAATGTTGCTCATTGCATCATCCAAGTCTCTGCGAACATCCTCTACCACTAAAGCTGTGATGACCTTGTTATTGGGATCATTTGAAGTATTAGTGGTGAGCTGAGATTTCACCGTATTCGTGGCTTCGTGGATCTGCAAATACACGGAGTTGTACCAAATATTTAACGAATCTTGACGGAACTCCTGAATAGCTTCAGCTGTTAACCGTTTGTTCTCATCAAAAATAAACTCTTTCAGAGCACTCAACTGATCCTCCACTGCTCCATTCACTAAAGCATCAAACTGCACTAAGCCTCCTGGGAAGTTCGGGCCAACTAAGCCACTCAACTTTTGACGTAATGCGCTCAACCCAGCCTCTATCGTTGGTGTATCAGTAGGTAACGTGGCTTTGATCTCTTGCTCTGCTAGTCGGATGTTTGAGACTAGACTATCGAGTTGCAGTTGGGTACTCGCTCTCAAACCAGCCATCGCTCCAGCCAGTTTGCCTCTACGATTCTCCAATTCACGATGCAACATGCGCTTTCGCACTTCTAGGTTATTTCCACCACCCTCCTTCCAATCTGCATTCACTGCTCTCCCCATGTAAGCCCCGGCCTCTTTGTCATAAGCGAGGAAGCAGAGGTCGATAACATCCTGCTCCATCTTTTTAATTTCTTCTTCGGATGGTAATCTTCGGATTTCTTCGGTCAACTTGTTGATCTCTCGATCATATTGTTGAACACGTCGATCAACAATCGCATCTAATTTCCCGATTTCAGCTGCATCACCGACAGATTTGGCAATTTTATTGAAGAAGCTCATGATAAATAAGTGTTTCAAGTTATTCTACTAAGAATGCAAAGGTATTTATATTATTGATTGTTGTTGCTAATAATTTGTGAAGGATTGCAAGTATAACTTATCTCTTCTTCTCTCCTCACTTCAATTAATAGTACTGTATTTAATACTGTAATAATGATACTTTCCTCACTTTTTTTCACACCAAAGAAAAAAAGATACAAACGTCGGCAAAATTATACCGGCACTTCGGTCTTCTCGATCATCGACACGACGGCTTTTTTGACACGCACCCAAATACAGTGGTATTACTTGCCATACACTGTTTGAAAGTACAAAGAGAACTTTTCACATTCGAGTGAGAAATAATTACCAATCAATCAACCTTCTTGTTGTAACTACCAATCTAGTGCTCAAGACGTAATTAAGGAATATCACTAAGTTGTTGGAAGTACGCGTGCGCACGCAAACAATTAATCTTACAAAATATGACAGTTCAAAGCAATTATCGAAGGTTAGGAGTTATAATAAGAGATTTTTGTGGAATTTTGAAATCTATAAATATGATCTCATTCGACAATCACTCCCAATCCTCGTTCTTCGTAACGAAGGGGAAAACAAAATAAAAATACAAACAAACACTCATATATGACTAAGGAATCACTTCAGTCATTAAATTTGGTTAATCCTACGAAGATCATTCAAAAAGCTACTAACTGCACGATCCATATCTCTCCGAACACGGTCGACTACTTCAGGTGTGATTACCTTGTTATCAGGGTCGTGTGCAACATCAATGCCGATATTACGCTTCACTACATTTGTTGTTTGCGTTATTTGCACGTACAAGGAGTTAAATAAAATATTAAAAGACTCTTGGCGAAACTCGTTTATTGCTTCAGCCGTTATACGCTCATTCTCAGAAAGGATGTGACTCTTGAGAGTATTCAGCTGCGCCTCCACTGCTCCATCAACTATAGCATCAAACTGTGCTAAGCCTCCTGGGAAGTTCGGGCCTACTACACCGCCCAACTTTTGACGTAATGCAACAAACTGACCCTCTATCGTTGGTAGATCATTTGGTAACGTGGCTTTGATCTCTTGCTCCACCTGTCGAATAGCCATAGACGCGGATAGCTTTCCTCGACGTTTCTGCAATTCACGGTTCAACATGCGCTTTCGAACTTCCAGGTTATTTCCACCACCTCCTTCCAATCAGCATTCACTGCTTTTCCCATGTAACCCCCAGCCTCTTTGTCATACGCGAACAAGCAGCGATCAATAATCTCCTGCTCGATGTTGTCAATTTCTTCCTGGGAAAGATGTCGTCGTAACGCTTGGATTTTTTGGTTAATCTCACGATCATATTGTTGAACCCGACGATCAACAATCGCATCTAAATTCCTGATATCAGCTACATTTTCAATAAATTCTCTTATACGCTTGTTCTCATCAAGAATAAACTCTTTCAGAGCACTCAACTGATCCTCCACTGCTCCATCAACTATAGCATCGAACTGTGCTAAGCCTCCTGGGAAGTTCGGGCCTACTACACCGCCCAGCTTTTGACGTAATGCAACAAACTGACCCTCTATGGTTGGTAGATCAGTTGGTAACGCGGTTTTGATTTCCTGCTCCGCCTGTCGAATAGCCACCACAATAGTATCGAGTTGAAATTGAGTGCTTGCTCTCAAATCATCCATAGACGCGGATAGCTTTCCTCGACGTTTCTGCAATTCACGGTTCAACACGCGCTTTCGCAACTCTAGGTTATTTCCACCACCCTCCTTCCAATCTGCATTCACTGCTCTCCCCATGTAAGCCCAGCCTGTTTGTCATACGCGAACAAGCAGCGATCAATAACATCCTGCTCCATCTTTTTAATTTCTTCTTCGGATGGTAATCTTCGTATATCTTGAGTCAACTTGTCGATCTCTCGATCATATTGTTGAACTCGTCGGTCAACAATCGCATCTAATTTCCCGATCTCAGCTGCATCACCGACAGATTTGGCAATTCTATTGAAGATGCTCATAGTAAATGTTTCAAGTACTTAGACTAAGAATACAAAGGTATTTAAAGGTTGTGTGTATTCGTTGTCGTTGCGAATGATTTGGGAAGGATTGCCAGTCTCTTCTTCTCTCCTCACTTCAACTAATAATAAATGATGCAGTACTCAACAGAACAGAAACTTGCTGCACCCCACCGTTTCGTCACCAAGAGCTCAAAAGATGCGAAAATTAATTATGTTGCTTGATGGCTGTCAGTTTTCTTGAGATGTCTTCGATCTCAAGAAAAGAATCAAGAAAATCAATTCACCCAGGGAAACGGGTTTTGTCTCACTTTCACAAAATTTTATTTCTGAAGAATTCTCAAGAACCACATCGTTTCAATCGCCTAAACTTTGACCATACATTCAAAAGGATGTAAAGAAGAGGAAAATCGTGTTTGTTGAACAGGATCCAAAAAAGAGGGGCTGAAATCTGTGGTCAAACGTGACTGCTCGACTTTTGGGGAAAGTTGGATTCCCCAAGACAAAGTCAACAGATAGTCATCATATTGCCGCTATTCGTAGTAAACCTTATGATTTATCTCTGGTTAGAAAGGATGGTGGTCTTTTCTCATTGGTAAAGGAATCAATCATCACCATCAATCGCACACCTTGGATGTTGTTTACTCGCGATCCAAAGATGGTAAAAGAGCAAAAAGACGCAGATCGTGGTAAACGTGTTCAAAGCGAATTTGAGGAAGCGTCAAACAAATATAACATCACAGAAGATTGTATTATTTATGTAAAGAGTAAAGAAACCTATTTCACTGAATTTCCAGAGGTTTCAAGCAATTTTTGACTCATTACGACATTCCAAAAAAATGACCTTATTTTACAGGATGGATTCAACGCATTTTAGAGGCAAAGGATTGTCATATTTGACAAGTTAGGGCTCGAAGTCCATGCAGAATACCCAATTAATGTCCGGCGATTCTTATCGCCAAATTACAAAAAGTTACACGGCTGTAAATCGAGTTAGCATGAAAAACCCTCTTTTTTTTGAAAGTTGAGTATCATCGTCATTAATTAAGTGTAATAAGCCAGATCATTTTTTATCTGGAAAATAACTCTTAATTTTCTTTCAGAAAAAACTTGTTTTATGAGAAACAGAGCAATTTGTATAAATAAAGATATAGGGCTTCGAACTTTCTTGGTCTTTTAATGAATTTTTAATGATTACTCGGTCAAAAATGAATGAATTTCAATCCTTTTTTGCTTTAGATATTGTTAATTAGATATTAAATCATACATAATTGAAATTATTTGATAATATTCTCTGGATCAAAAGTTATTGGAAAAAAATGATTTGAGACAAAGAGCTTCAGATCATTCAAGCAACGCGTCAGGCTTTCCATAAATACTTATTCAACATCCCACTATCACTTTGACATTGACATTGTTTAACAACATAGAATATTTCACTTTAGAAGAAGATATTACAAATCAATCTTATTGAAGTATTAAAGATAACTACAAATCCAGTCCGTATGCGAAGTTAAAAATATCACTGCGTTGGATAAACACAAGCGTACACAAGCGTACACAAACGAGGATGAAACAATTAATCTTACAAAATAAGACAGCTCAAAGCAATTATCGAAGGTTGGGAGTTACAATAAGAGATTATTGGGGAAATTGGAAATCTATAATATGATCTCACAGCCAATCCTCGTTCTTCGAAGGCGAAGGGAAAACAAAATCAATAAAATAAACAAACGCTATTGCATGACTGTTGATCTATAGAATAACTTCAGTCATTAAATTTGGTTAATCCTACGAAGATCATTCAAAAAGCTACTAACTGCACGATCCATATCTCTGCGAACCCGGTCGACTACTTCAGGTGTGATTACCTTGTTATCAGGGTCGTGTGCAACATCAATGCCGATATTGTGCTTCACTGCATTCGTTGTTTGCGTTATTTGCACGTACAAGGAGTTAAATAAAATATTAAAAGACTCTTGGCGAAACTCGTTTATTGCTTCAGCCGTTATACGCTCATTCTCAGAAAGGATGTGACTCTTGAGAGTATTCAGCTGCGCCTCCACTGCTCCATCAACTATAGCATCGAACTGTGCTAAGCCTCCTGGGAAGTTCGGGCCTACTACACCGCCCAACTTTTGACGTAATGCAACAAACTGACGCTCTATCGTTGGTAGATCAGTTGGTAACGTGGCTTTGATCTCTTGCTCCGCCTGTCGAATAGCCACCACAATAGTATCGAGTTGAAATTGAGTGCTTGCTCTCAAATCACCCATAGACGCGGCTAACTTTCCTCGACGTTTCTGCAATTCGCGGTTCAACATGCGCTTTCGCACTTCAACGGTATTTCCACCACCTTCCATCCAATCTGCATTCACTGCTCTTCCTACGTAAGGCACAGCCTCGCTATCATATGCGAGCAGACAGCGGTCAATAATCTCCAGCTCGATGTTGTCAATTTCTTCCTGGGAAAGAAGTCGTCGTAACTCTTGGACTTTTTGGTTAATCTCTCGATCATATTGTTGAACTCGACGATCAACAATCGCATCTAATTTCCCGATGTCAACTGCCTTCTCAACTGTTTTCGCCGCATGTTCAACAGTTTTAACAATTTTTCCAAAGAGTTTGCTCATGATTTTATCAGTTCCTTAGAGTCTAAAAAATAAAGGTATGTATCTAAAGATAATATAGATCGAATATTATTCGTTGTTCGTTGGTATTAAATTGTGTGGATATTGAATGACTCGTCAGTTAATTTCTTCCCTCCTCACTTCAATCAATTAATTTTCACTTTCCTCATAATTTCAGATATGGGCACTTCATGCGCCCGGTTTAAAGAGCATAGTATTTATGCACGAATTTTTTAATTTATTGTTGTGTAACTTACTACAAACTAACTACATTCAAAAACAAGACAACATTTTTCAGGGGGAAAAAAAGAAAACAAAATTTAACTCCGTTATACATCAATGTAATGATTTATGGAGTGATAGAGGACACAGTATCCAAATAGCGTTGTGCTAAATCATCGAGGTCCTTATTTAATCCATCCAACACATCAGATGTGAAGATCTTGCTGGAAGCATTTTCATTACCAAGATTTTCCTTGGAAATTCCTGCAATTTGTTGAATCTGAGCACGAACATTCTCAGCAAAAGCAGCAAAAGTTTTAGCACGGAGATCAGCAATGGCCTCTTGGCGAACACGTTCGTTCTCAGCTGTAACTCGCTCTCGCAGTGCGTCAACTGCGACTTGTAATTCATTGTTGACAGTAGCATTGAACTGATCGTATCCACCAGAGAAATGATCAACAATCTGTGATTGAAGTTGTTGTTGAAGCTCGTTGAAATGATTATCGACGGTCTCACTGTCAGTCGGGAAAGAACCTTTGATTTGCTCCTCATAGGCGTTGATATGAGCAACATAACCTTCTAAAGCCTGTTGGCGAAGACGATCGTTTTCAGCAGTAACTCGCTCTCTGTGTGCATCAACTGCGAGTTGCAGCTCGTTGTGGACAGCGGCATTAAATTGATCAAATCCGCCATTGTATGTCGGAACAATCAAAGCTTCAAGTTGTTGACGAAGCTCGTTGAAGTGCTTTTCGATCTTTTCAACCTCTGTCGGTAAAGTAGCTTTAATTTGTTCCTCGGCGGTATTGATGTGAGCAACATATCCATCTAAATGACTGCGAATGCGAGCATTAGTCTCATTCACAGCGTTGGTAATAATACCGCGCTTTTCTTGAAGGCGATTACCCAGGACCTCTCTTCTTTCGTCAATATTTAGGCCGCCAGCGGTTTCCTCTCCCCATGCCCGAAAAGTATTATCAACCACAAGTCGCTCCAAGTCTTCTGCTTCCTCTGCAGTATGAAGGCGGCTAAGACTTTGCGCTAAGGCATCGACTTCTCTTTCATGATGCTTTGCTCGATTGCTATCAAGAGTGCGGTTTTGAGCATCTCTCAACGCATTTCCGAGTTGATGATGGACAAAGGTGTCGTAGTGATCGTATCCTTGATGATGGTGTGCAGTGATCGCACCAGCTAATTCATTCTTCAAATGAGAATAATGGTTTACAATCGTCCCAAAATCGGTTGGAAGGCTTTCTTGAATGATACCTTCGGATTGCCCAATACGTTGGAAGTAACCTTCTAACTCAGCTCTTGTTCTATTATTCACCTCTGTTACAGCAGCACCTAATCTTCCTCGACGCTTCTCTAACTCTCGAAGCAACATACGCTTACGAACCTCGAGATTGTCTCCGCCACCTTCTCTCCAGTTCTCGTGTACAGCACGACCAATGTAAGGAACAGCTTCTTTATCATAATCATTTAAACAATGATCAATAACCCCTTGTTCAAGGTGAGCAACTTCCTCAGGAGTATACATATGATGTTGATTATGAATCAATTCATCAATCTCTCGATCATATTGATCAACTCTTCGATCATTGATCTTATCAAGTTTTGCATTCTGCATAGGATCATCTAATTTACCAGCAACACTCTTAATAAAGTTCATCTTTGTCTTATTCTTATTGATTGAGATATTATTCAATTATGCTGCAATA
>VKHI01000616.1:0-17942 GCA_015145745.1 Poterioochromonas sp. DS
AAAATAATTAAATATTATTATTAAAAAATAATAAATAATATTATATAAAATAGAATTATATTTAATAAAAAAAGAAGGTAAAAAATTAATTAAATTTGATGCTATAATAAGAGGAAAAATTCCTGCTTGATTATATTTAATAGTTAAACCATTTACAGTAATAGGAAGAATATTTATATTTTCTTTTTCTAATGAATCTCTTTTTTCTTGTTCTTCCATATAAAATAATTGTCTAGCTGACATTACTTTTATAAGCATTCTAGTATCTTGTGAGATACAAATTAAACCAACAATAAAAAATAAAAAGATAGATTCTAAAAAAAAGTCTAAATTAAAAGAAAGATTTATTTGAGAAAATTGATGAATAGTTGATATAACTATATTCGTTAAAATAACTATAGATGTTCCATTTCCTATACCTTTTTTATCAATTAATGATGTTAACCAACAGATAATAATTGATCCAACAATTAATTGACCTCCTACACTACAATAACTAATCAAATTAGGATTATAAAAATAAGGCTTTAAATACATTATTAAGAAAATAGATTGAAAAATAGAAAATACTATTGTTAAAAGTTTTTTATAAAACATTAAAGTTTGTCTTCCATTTTCACCATCTTCTGACTGTAATTTCTCTAAATATGGTATTAACGCAGCAAGAAGATCTATAACGATAGCAGCATTAATATAAGGAATTATTCCTAATGAAAAAGGTGTCAAAATAGTAGTATCTCCACCTGAATACATATTTATTAATTGTATGATTGGATTTCCTATATCAGAAAAAAGCAAAGATTTCTTTAAATCTTCTTGTGCTATTTCAGCAACAGGTATCATATTACCTAAACGATATACTCCTATAATTAATAAAGTATGAAAAGTCTTTAATAAAACTTTATTCTGTTTTCTACTTTTTTTCGATTGATAAAATAACATTTTATTTTATTTTATTTTTTTATAAGATTTAAATTTAGGGAAAATTTTTGATTTTTCTAATTCTATTTTTTCTTTTAATAAAGATAAAGCTAATATTGTAGCTTTTGCATTATTTAAAAGATTTTTAGATCCAAATTGTTTAGCAACAATATTTTTAATTCCCGCTAATTCAAGTACTGTTCTAACAGATCCTCCCGCAATAACACCACTTCCTAAAGATGCGGGCTTTAAAAGTAAACTAGAGGCACCATAAGAAGCTTTTTTAATATAAGGAATAGAATAACTGAAAGTTAAAGGAACAACTATTAAATGTTTTTTTCCATTTAATATAGCTTTTTGAATTGCTAAATTCACATCATCAGCTCTTCCAACGCCAACGGCAACTTTACCTTTTTTGTCCCCAACAATAACAACAACTCTAAAAGTCATTTTTTTTCCACCTTTTACGACTTTTGTAACACGTTTAACTTGTAAAACTTTTTCTTGATACTCTAATTTAGATAAACGAATTTTTAATAATTTCTTTTGATTTTTTTTATATCGTCCTTCTTTTTTAATACTTTTTTTTCCAATCAATTTTTTCTTTGTAGGAAGCTCTTTTCCTTTAATTTCCATAATTTAAATTTCCTATATTTTTTAATATTAAAAAATTAATCCTTTTTCTCTAGCACCTTCAGCTAATGTTTTTATTCTTCCATGATAAGGTTTAGATCCACGATCGAATACAACATATTTAATATTTTTTTCTAAAGCTTCTTCTGCTATTTTTTGACCAACAAGTTTTGAAGCAATACAATTTGATGTTGATTCTAAATTTTTTGAAATATCCTTATTTAATGTTGATTTAAAAACAAGAGTTGTTCCATTTTCATCATTTATGATTTGTCCATAAATATGTTTATTTGATTTAAAAATAGATAATCTTGGTTTTTCACATTTTCCAAATATTTTTTTTAAAAATCTTTTTCTTTCTTGAGAATATAGTTTTTTTGTTTTCTTTTTCATATATTATTTTCCAGTTTTTCCTGCTTTTCTTAAAATCTTTTCTCCTTCATATAATATTCCTTTTCCTTTATAAGGTTCAGGAGGTTTTGTATTGCGTATCTTAGAGGCAAAGAAACCAACTTGTTCTTTATCTATTCCAGCTATAACTATTTTTGTTGGTGATTCTAATTTAACATTTAAATTTTCAGGAATTATAAATTTAACAGGATGAGTAAAACCAACATTTAAAATTAATTTATCCTTATCTAATTGAAATTTATAACCAACACCTTCTGCATTTAAAATTTTTGAAAACTTTTTTGTTACTCCATTAATCATATTTTGAATAAGTACTCGTACTAATCCATGATAAGCTTTTGCTTGTTTTGTATCTAATAATGGAAAAACAAACAATTCTTGCCCTTCTTTTTTTATTTCAATTAATGGTAAAAAATTTTTTTCTAATTCACCAAAATTCCCTTTTATAGAAATTTTCTGACTAATAACTTGTACACTAACATCATTAGGAATTTTTATTACTTTTTTTCCAATACGTGACATATTTTTATTCTCCCTTTATTCAATATAACATAGGATTTCACCGCCTTTTCTTAATTTTAGAGCTTTTAGATGACTCATAACACCCATTGAAGTAGATACAATTGCTATTCCTTGATCGTATTTTAAAACATTTATTTTTCTTTGGAAATCTTTATAACCAGAAAAAATACGTTTTCCAGGTTTACTAACTCTTTTTAAAATAGAAAAATAAGGTTTTTTAATCCACCATCCTCTATATTTTAAAAAAATTTTAATTTTTTCATTAAATTTAACGTTATTATCCTGAATTTCATAATCTTGAATATAACCTTCTTTTTTTAAAACATTTAAAATAGCTAAATTTAAAGTACTAAAAGGAGTTACTGTATAACTATGTTTAGCAAGACTCGCATTTCTTATACGAGTTAGCATATCTGATACAAGATCATTTGTCATATTTTATTATTTTTAATTATTTTTCTAAAGTATTAAATGGAAGACCAAGCTCTTTTAATAATATAAACGCTTCTTGTTTATTATTTGATGTTGTAACTATTGTAATATTAAATCCACGACGTTGGTCAACACTATCATAATCAATTTCTGGAAAAACTAATTGTTCTGAAATTCCTATATTGTAATTACCATATTTATCAAATTGATTTGGATTTAAACCACGAAAGTCTCTAATTCTAGGTAATACTAATTTTATAAATTTTTCAAGAAAAGAATACATTTTTTCTTTACGAAGCGTAACTGTTAAGCCAATAGTCATTCCTTCTCTTATTTTAAACCCTGCAATTGATTTTTTTGATTTTGTAATAATAGGTTGTTGACCTGTTATTATTCTAATTTCATCGATGGCTTTTTGTAAATAATTTCTATTTTGTGCTTTTAAACCTAATCCTGCACTTACTACAATTTTTTCTATTTTAGGAATTTGATGGACATTCTTGTATTCAAATTGTTTTATTAACTTGGGAACAACATCGTTTTTATATAAATTTTTTAAATTCATAGTCTTTTATTTTTTATAAAATATTACCAGATTTTTTATAAACTCTAGTTTTTTTATTATTTATAAATTGATAACCAATTTTACTAATTATTTTTGATTTATCATCCCAAGGCATTATATTAGAAATATGAATATATGTTAAAATTTCTAAATTCTTTTCTTTTTTGTCTTGAAAATTTGTTTTAACATTTTTTAGCTTTTTTGGTAATGAATCTAAAACAATATTAAACTTTTTTTTATCTATTGAAATAATTTTTCCTATAATACCTTTGTGATTACCTGTTATTACTTTTACAGTATCTCCTGTTTTTATTTTTAATTTAATATTCATATTACATCTGTTGCTAATGATATAATTTTAGTAAAATTTTTTTCACGAATTTCACGAGCTACGGGACCAAAAACACGCGTTCCTTTTGGATTATTTTCTGTATTTATAATAACTACAGCATTATCACTAAATCTAATACACATTCCATCAGCTCTCTTAATAGTTTTCTTTGTTCTTATAATTACAGCTCTTACTATATTTGAGCGCTTAATTGCCATATTGGGTAAAGCATCTTTAACAACACCTATAATGATATCACCAATATTTGCATATTTTTTATTATTTCCTAATACACGAATACACATTAAATTTTTTGCTCCAGTATTATCTGCAACAGTTAAATAAGTTTGAGGTTGAATCATACTATAAAATTTTTTTAATTACGTTTTAATATCATAAAATTTAATAATTTCTTTTAAACACCATTTCTTTTTTTTACTAAAAGGAGCACATTCTTCAATTAAAACAAGGTCACCTGGATTACATTGATTATCATTATCATGTGCCATATATCTTTTTGTTTTAATAAGAGTCTTTTCATATTTTGGATGTTGATAACGAATTTGTATAATTACAGTTATCGTTTTTTCTGATTTATTGCTAGCAACAATTCCAATTCTTTCTTTTTTTACCATAATTCTTTATATATTTACTAATAAGGATTTTTTAAATTTTAATTGTGCAATTTTATGTTTAGTATGTTTAAATAAATGTGGTTTTATATCTTTATTTTTAATTAGATTTATTTTTAATTCGAACAAAATTTTTTGAAGCTTTATTAATTCTTGATCTATATCATTAATAGTAGCAAAAGAAGTTAACTCTTTATATTTTATAAAACTCATATATTAATTTACTAATTTTTTATTAAAATTTTTGTTTTAATAGGTAATTTATATGATGCTATTTTTAAAGCATCTAAAGCAATTTCTTTTGAAATTCCATCTATTTCAAATAATACTGTACCTGGTTTTATAACAGCAACCCAATGATCAACTGCCCCTTTCCCTGATCCCATACGTGATTCTTCTGCACGCGCTGTGACTGATTTATCTGGAAAAATTTTAATCCATAATTTTCCATTTCGTTTTGTATAACGAGAAATTGTTCTTCTTACTGCTTCTATTTGTCTTGATGTTAACCAAACAGGTTCTAAAGCTTGAATTCCAAAAGAACCATGATGAAGAGTATTATTTCTTGTTGCTATACCTTTTAAACGTCCACGTTGCATTTTTCTATATTTTGTTCTTTTTGGACTTAACATTTTTTTTACCCCTTAAATAACCAAATTTTAATACCTATAATACCATGAACAGTTTTAGCTATATGTTGTGCATAATCGATATCTGCTTTTAATGTATGTAATGGAATTTTACCATCACGTTTCCATTCACTTCGAGCAATTTCAATTCCATTTAGGCGTCCAGAAACTTCTACTTTAATACCCTTAATTGATGTTAAATTTACTTTTTTAATTGTTTGTTTAATAACTCTTTTAAATTGAACTCTTTTTTCTAACTGATCACTAATATATTTAGCAATTAAAATAGAGTCCTCAAAAGTATTTTTAATAAAATTTATTTTTATAAAATAATTTTTTGTTGTTATTAATTGTAAAAAACGAATTAATTCTCTTGTTTTTCTTTTTAATAAAAAAGATGTAATCGTTTTTAAATTAATTTTAGATAAACTAATTCCAAAAGAACGTGAAACTAATTTACTAATATTACTATCTTCTAAAAGATATCTATTTATTTTTTTATACATTTCTTTAGCTCTAGGAAAAAGAGCATTAATTTCAATTGCAACAAGTGCTTTATCTCCATTTTGATTATTTAGTCGATTTATTCGAATATCTGAAATAGTTAAAAAATCTTGAAAAAATTCATTTGTTTTTTGACGAATTAAGAAATCTTCTTCGATTAATTTTGAATATGAAGTTTTTGTACTATACCAATTTGATAAATGTTTTTGATTTGTAACTAATCTAAAACCTTTTGGATGTGTTTTTTGACCCACGATAATTCCTCAACAATAAATAAATAATTAAATTTTTAGTAAATATTTGTTAAAAATGAAACATAAAATCATTCTAATAGTTATTAATTTTCAGCAACTATAATAGTAACGTGTGATATTTTTTTTTCAATTCTATAAGATTTTCCTCTGGCTCTTGGTTGCATTCTTTTTAAAATTGAACCTTGATTTACATAGGCTTCTAAAACGAAAAGTTTATCTTTCTCAAGTTGATAATTATTTGCTGCATTTGAGGCTGCAGAATATAAAGTTCGCCAAATAATAGCACTATTTTTTTGTGATAATTTTTTTAATATGTCTAAAGCTTCTTTATAAGTTTTTCCACGAATTTTTGAAATAATCACGTCCAATTTATTAGGTGCTACTCTTATATATTTAGATGTAGCTGATACTTTTTTTATCATATTTATCTTTTAAGTTTACGCTCTATTTTTTTATGTGAACGAAAATTTCTCGTTGGAACAAATTCCCCTAATTTATGTCCTACTAATGGATCTGATATATATAAAGGAACATGTTTTTGTCCATTATAAATTGAAATTGTATGGCCAATCATTGATGGTAATATAGTAGATGATCTTGACCATGTTTTTATATTTTCTTTTTTTCCAAGGTTATTTAAAAAATCAATTTTTTTTAATAAATGATAAGCTATATAAGGCCCCTTTTTATTAGATCTTCCCATATTTTTATTATTAAATAAAATAAGTATAATTTCTTTAGACACGACGTCTAATAATAAATAAATCACTTTTTTTTCTTTTTTTACGAGTTTTAACTCCTAGAGCAGGTTTACCCCAAGGCGTTAAAGGTCTTGCTTTTCCTATTGGACAACGTCCTTCACCTCCACCATGTGGATGATCAATAGGATTCATTGCAGAACCTCGAACAGTTGGTCTAATTCCTAACCATCTTTTTCGACCCGCTTTACCTAAAAAAACGTTATAAATATCAGAATTATCTAAACGACCAATTGTAGCATAACATTCTTTTTTGAAAAATCTAACTTCTTTTGATGATAATCTCAAAATAACATAATTTTTTTCTTTTGCTAAAATTTTAGCATAAGTTCCAGCAGCTCTAATTAACTGTCCACCTTTACCAGGAATAATTTCAATATTATGAATTTCTGTTCCTAAAGGTATATATTCTAGTGGTAATGCATTTCCTGTAGCTATTGACGCATTTTTTCCTGAACAAATAGTATCACCAATTTTTAAATTATCTGGGTGTAAAATATAACGTTTTTCACCATCATTATAGGCAATTAATGCAATATTTACATTTCTATTTGGATCATATTCAATTGAAATTACTTTTCCTAAAACATCATATTTGTTTCTTTTAAAATCAATAAAACGATAAAGACGTTTATGTCCACCACCTTTATGACGAGTCGAAATCTGACCTATATTATTTCGACCAACTGATCTATGATAGTATTTTGTTAAAGATTTTTCTGGTTTTTTTTTAGTTAATGTTGAAAAATCAAGTACACTTCGATTACGTGTAGAAGGTGTATAGGGTTTGTAAAATTTAATAGTCATAATAATAATTAATTAAAAATATTGTTTATTAAATAACCTTCATTAAGGCTAATATAAGCTTTTTTATAAACAGCTTTATTTCCAATAAATTTACCAACACGTTTTTTTTTTCTAGGTAAAATCATTGTATTAATTTTAAAAATTTTAACATTAAAAATTTTTTCAATAACATATTTAATTTCTTCCTTTGTCATTGATTTATCAACAATAAAACTGTATTGTTTACGGTTTAAAGCCCTATTTACTAAAGAAACAGATTTTTCTGTTATTAGAGGAGATTTTATTAAAGTTAATAAATCTCCAAAAGTACGCTTAATATTTTCCATAAATTTCGTTAATTATATTTAAAGATTTATTAGAAAGAATGATTGTTTTCGCATGTAATAATTGTTTAATATTTACACAATCAGCAGTGATTACTTCAATATTTTTCAAATTTTTACTTGCTAATTTAAATGATTTTGGTATTATTGGTAAAATAAATAATAATTTTTGATCAATATTTAAATTTAGTGTTAATAAAGAGTTAATAAAATTCTTAGTTTTAATAGTTATTTGTTCATCTAAGAAAGAATCTTGAATTAATCTAATATTATTTCGTTTAAGATAAAGAGCTGATAATATAGCTAATTTTCTTTCTTTTTTATTAATTTTTTTAAAGACATTTCTTGGTTTTGGACCAAAACTTACACCTCCACCTTTCCATATTGGAGAACGTGTTGATCCTGCTCTTGCTTGTCCAGTTCCTTTTTGTCTCCAAGGTTTTTTTCCTCCACCTCTAACTTCAGATTTTGTTTTTGTAGATGCAGTATAAGTACGAGAATTTTTTAAAGTTGTTTCATAAACTTTATGAATGAGACCAATAGCTTTTTTAGCTTTAATAGAATCATTTAAATTTAATAATATATTCATAATAATTAATTATTATTTTTTTTAATACAAATTAAGTTACCATATTTTCCTGGAATTGAACCTTTAACAATTAAAAGATTATCTTCCTTAATAATATCAATAATCTCTAAATTTTTTATAGTTCTTTTTTCAAAACCTGAACGTTTTGGCATTCTTTTTCCAGGGAATACGCGTCCTGGACTAGTTCCTGCACCTAAAGATCCTTGTAAACGATGATGTTTTGAGCCATGACTCATAGCTCCTCTATTAAAATTATGTAATTTTATATTACCTGTTGTCCCTTTACCAATAGTAAAACCACTAATATTAACAAATTCACCTATTTCAAATTTATTTAAATCTATTTTATCTCCTAGATTGTAAAAAGATAAATCGTCTACTAAAAATTCTTTTAAATTTTTAAAAGAAGGTAAATTTACTTTTAAAAAATGACCGTATTCTGGTTTTGTTAATTCTTTTTTATTTATTGATGTTTCAATATATCCTAATTGAATAGCATTATAACCGCAGTTAATTTTAGATTTTATTTGGGTAACATAACAAGGTCCTGCTTTAATAACAGTAACAGGTATTATATTACCAAACGTATCAAAAATTTGAGTCATTCCGATTTTATTTCCTAAAAGACCTAATGACATTATTTCATTTATTTTTTATTAAAATTGTACAATTTATATTTTATGTTTTAGAAAATAAAATATACATACTATTTATATGTTATATCTATTTTTTTTTGTGTATTCTAAAAAAATTTGTATATTAATTTTGATAACTGTTTTTTTATAAGACTATTTTAATTATGAACGAAAAAAAGATAAATAAAAAAGTTCTTGGAATCGATTTAGGAACAACAAATTCTGTTGTAGCTGTATTAGAAGGTGCAAATCCTAATGTAATTCCAAATTCAGAAGGAAATCGTACAACTCCATCTGTTGTTGGTTATCTTTCTACTGGTGAAACTCTTGTAGGACAATTGGCGAAACGACAAAGCGTAGTAAATCCTGATAATACATTTTACTCTGTTAAACGTTTTATAGGATGTAAATTTGATGAGATTAAAAATGAAGTGAATAGAATCTCATATAAAGTAAAGGATGATAATGGAAAAATAAAAATATATTGCCCAGCTTTAGCTAAAGATTTTAGCCCTGAAGAAATTTCCGCTTCCGTTTTAAAAAAATTAGTTGCCGATGCTAGTCGTTTTTTAAAAGAAGAAATTACACAAGCAATTATTACAGTTCCAGCTTATTTTAATGATTCACAGCGTTTAGCAACAAAGGATGCTGGAAATATTGCAGGATTAGAAGTTTTACGAATTTTAAATGAACCTACAGCAGCTGCATTAGCATATGGCTTAGATAAAAAGAAAAATGAAGTTGTTCTTATTTTTGATTTAGGAGGAGGAACTTTTGATGTTTCTATTTTAGAGGTTGGCGATGAGGTTTTTGAAGTTTTAGCAACATCTGGTGATACTCATTTAGGTGGAGATGATTTTGATCAAGTAATTGTAAATTATTTAATAAAAGCTTTTGAAAAAAAAGAAGGAATAAATTTATATAATGATAAACAAGCTCTTCAAAGAATTATTGAAGCTTCTGAAAAGGCTAAAGTTGAATTATCGAGTTTACAAACAACACATATTAATTTACCTTTTATTTATACAGATGGTCAAAATCTTAAGCATATAGATTTACAATTTGATCGTTCAAAATTTGAAGAATTATCTAAGGATATATTAGAGCGTTGTAAAGGACCTGTAACTAAGGCATTACAAGATGCTAAACTAAAAAATTCTGATATAGATGAAGTTATTTTAGTAGGAGGATCTACTCGTATTCCTGGAGTACGTAATCTTTTAATAGATTTATTAGGAAAACCTTTAAATGAAACAGTTAATCCAGATGAAGTTGTTGCACTTGGGGCTGCTGTTCAAGCAGGTATTATTGCTGGGGAAATTACTGATTTAATATTATTAGATGTTACACCATTATCATTAGGTGTAGAAACTATGGGTGGATTAATGACAACAATTATTAATCGAAATGCTTCTATTCCAGTTAAACAATCAGAAATGTTTTCAACAGGATCCGATTTCCAAGATACTGTAGAAATTCATGTTTTACAAGGAGAAAGACCTTTTGCAAAAGATAATAAAAGTTTAGGTATTTTTAGATTAACAGGGATTCCTTCAGCTCCTCGAGGTATTCCAAAAATCAATGTAACTTTTCAATTAGATGTAGATGGATTATTATCTGTTTCAGCAAAAGAGGAAAAGTCTGGCCAAGAGCAATCAATTAAAATTGAAGGGGCTTCAGTATTAGCACGTGAAGAAGTTGCAAAAATGGTTAAAGAAGCAGAACAAAATGCTTTATCTGATAAAGTTAAAAAAGCTTTAGTAAGTATTACTTATGAATTAGATAATTTATTAGTTAAATCGGAAGCCTTAATTGATCAGGTTAAAACAAAAACATCAAATCAAGATATTTTAGATTATTTTATTGAAACTTTAAAAGAAATTAAAGAATTTTATTTAAATAAAGAATTAATGAAAATATTTAGTGAATCTTTAGATGATTTATATTATGCTTATAATTTAGTTTTATTAAATTGCATGAATGATAAATTATTGAAAACAAATAATAGTAATGAAAAAAGAAATATCATTGATGTAGAATCTGAAATTTTATAGCAAAAAATATGTCATGGCAACTACCAATCCATGAAGAATTTTAGCTCTTATTGGAAAACCAAATACTGGTAAAACTGAATTAATAGTTTCACTATTTGAAAGTGAAGGTTTGAAATCATTACTTGTACGAAATATAAATTTGATAAAAGTTTTATAAAACCCTTATAAAATGGCTCTGCGCGATCGGGTTTACCTAAGAGTGCCAAGGTAAACCCGATCGCACATTTGGACAAATTGGCCTTATAATTAATTTAGAAAAGGTTAATTTTTTAAAAATAATTTAATTAAAATTAGAAATTAAAAAAATATGACTCCTGAAGATTTTGTTGAATTTAAAAAATATATATTTTGTAAAAAATGGAAGAAATAAAATTATTAGAGCTAAAATTAAATGAAATTCCAGATATTGGTTCGGATAATGTTAAATATGAACCTGCAGAACCTTCAAAAAAAATAATGCAAAGTATTTTTTTTTAACTTATTCTCAAACAATTTTAGAAAAAGAAGAAGCATTTGTTCAGTTGAATGATATTTTGCCAATAAAAAATTATATTTTTTCTAAAGAGCCTCATAAAGAAGGTGGTTTTCATCTTCTCACGTTTATCTTGAATTAAGTTCAAAAGTAAATATAACAAATTGTTCTAAGTTGGATTTGCTGGATTTAAATCAAAAAATTAAAATAGAGTCGAAAAAAGTTTAGCATTGCCTTTTTTGGACACCATCTTTTGGCGTTTGCTTGGCGTTATATTTCTTATAATTCAAAGAATTGAAAAGATATTATAGAAGATAAAAAGTTAAATTTATATAAAATTTTCATTATTGGTTCTTAAAATGGTAAACTGTATTCATTGCGTTTAAGAGATATATACTAAAAAGCAGTGTAAATGCTTTAAATAATAGTTTTCAGACAAATATAACTCAGTCACCAACTTTTGCTTGTAGTTTTTGTATAAATATGTATATAAAATCTTTATTTGTTTGAAATTAGCAAATTTCTTTTTTTACGAGTTTTTTTTCCTTCTTTTTTCTGCTAAAATACAAATGAATGTAGATTATATAATATAAAACAATATGGCGAAGTAGAGCAGCCTGGTAGCTCGTCGGGCTCATAACCCGAAGGCCAATGGTTCAAATCCATTCTTCGCTAAAAGAGTAAATAGTATTTAAGTATACTAATTCTCATTTTCACTTAAGAAAAATGAATGAAATCTTGAAATATAATAATTTAATTTGTTAATTTTAATGAGTTTAGAAAATATTTATTTTCCAAATTTTGGTGGAAGTACTGGTGGTTGGCTAGAATCTTCAGAAGTAGAAGAAAAATATGTAATTACTTGGACAAATGATAAGAAAAAAAAAGACATAACTGAAAATATTTTTGAGCTTCCAACAGGTGGAGCTGCTGTTATGAAAGATGGTCCAAATCTTGTATATTTTGCTAGAAAAGAACAATGTATTGCTTTAGGAAAAGAATTACGTAATAAATTTAAAATAAATGATTATCGTATATTTAAAATATTTCCAAGCGGTGAAATTCAATTTCTTCATCCAAAAGATGGTGTTTTTCCAGAAAAAGTAAATGAAGGAAGAATTGCTATAGGAAAAAGAGATTTTTCAATAGGTAAAAATCCAAATCCATCCTCTTTAAAATTTACGAATATTTTGCCTTATGAATCTTAAGATTTTTATTAAATAAATAGAAAAATATTATATAATATTTTTCTATTTATTTGGAGAGATGGCAGAGTGGTCTATCGCGTCTGACTTGAAATCAGATGGACTCAAAGGGTCCCGTGAGTTCGAATCTCACTCTCTCCTTTTATGAAAAA
Organism: Poterioochromonas sp. DS; assembly: GCA_015145745.1. Taxonomy (NCBI): domain Eukaryota; class Synurophyceae; order Ochromonadales; family Ochromonadaceae; genus Poterioochromonas; species Poterioochromonas sp. DS. The sequence continues at coordinate 12,830 of VKHI01000616.1, forward strand.
ATGTTCCTTAAATTTTTAGATCTTTAATTTTAATTAAAAAAAGAATTAGTTCAAAAAAAAAAGAAAACCATGTTATTTTTTCTAATGGATTTTCTTTTTGATTTTCTGTATTAAATAAATCTTTTTTATTATCATTTTGATTTAAAATTAAGCAGATAATAATAAGACCATTAATAATTAGTAATAAATTTAAATTCATCACTTTTAACTAGTAGCTTGTATTTGTAAAAATAAAAAACCTAATGCTAATCCAAAAAGAGTAATAAGAAAACAAGTAATTCCTACTATTAGTATTTCTTTCATAATTTTTTTATTTTATTTACTTTTTATTTAAAATCCATTTCTTCCCCAAACGACAAGAGCTAACGAGAAGGAAAATACAACCATTATTCCAGCCCATCCTAAACTAATAATATCAGTCATGAGTTTTTATTAACTAATTTTCTTTATATTTTATATATTATATATTCTCTTTTATTTTTGAATCTTGTTATAATAAATTTAAGAATAATCAAAAAAATTATATTATTATGTCCTCATTAAAAAATTTAAATAATTTTCCTTTTGCTGCAATTATTGGCCAAGATGAAATGAAATTGGCTTTACAACTTAATGTAATAGATCCAAAAATTGGTGGTGTTATGATAATGGGTGATCGAGGTACTGGAAAGTCTACAACAATCAGAGCTCTTGCTGATCTTCTTCCAGATATAACAATTATTAAAAATGATCCTTTTAATACAGATCCAAAAGTTTTTTCTCAAAATTATGAAACTGAAAATATAAAAATTCCAATGGTTGAACTTCCTTTAGGTGCGACAGAGGATAGGGTTTGTGGAACAATAAATTTAAAAGAAGTATTATCTGGTGGAACTAGTACTTTTGAACCTGGTTTATTAGCTCGTGCAAATCGAGGATTATTATATGTTGATGAAATTAATCTATTAGATGATCATTTAGTTGACGTCTTATTAGATTCTGCAGCATCAGGTTGGAATACTGTTGAACGTGAAGGTATATCAATTAAACATCCTGCAAAATTTATTCTGATTGGATCTGGAAATCCTGAAGAAGGTGAATTACGTCCTCAATTATTAGATAGATTTGGAATGCATGCCGAAATAAAAACAATTCGTGAGCCTAAATTAAGAGTAAGAATTGTAGAGGAACGAATTAGTTTTGATCAATCACCATCTAAATGGTTTGAAAAATATGAGTTAGAACAAAAGAATATTAGAGAACGAATTCTTAGCGCACAATCTTTACTTCCAAAAGTTCAAATAAAAGATGAGTATCAATTAAAAATTTCTGAGATATGTAGCATACTTGGAATTGAAGGGTTAAGAGGAGATATTGTGTCAACACGTGCTGCAAAAGCTTTAGCTGCTTTTGAAACTCGTATAGAAGTAACCTTAGATGATATTAAAAGAACAATTCCTTTATGTTTAAGACATCGTTTACGTAAAGATCCTATGGAATCAATAAATTCAGGAGAAAAAATTGAAAAGATCTTCAATAGTATTTTTACTAAAGAAGAAATATAAAGATAAAAAATAGAAAAATGAGCTCAGTAGGATTCGAACCTACATTAGAAACTTAGAAGGTTTCCGTCCTAATCCCTTAGACGATGAGCTCAAAAATTTTGTTAGTAACTAGTTACTAACAAAATTAGTATAGGCGATACTGGTTTTGAACCAGTGACCCTCTGCTTGTAAGGCAGATGCTCTACCACTGAGCTAATCGCCTTTTCAATAATAATTATATTATATCGAATAGATGATAAATTAATCAAAATTTTATTCATTAGTTTCTAAAACATATTTTGCGATTTTTTCTATTTCTTTTTCATTTAATCTTAATCCAAAAGCAGGCATACCATTTTTACCATTTCTAATCTGATATTTTATTGATTCTAATTTATTTATTCCATATAATTCTAAAATTTCTTTTTTTAAATTCTTTTCTGGCAAAATTTTATTTTGCTTGTTTTTATGACAAATATTACAGTTTTTTATAAAAAGTTCTTTTCCATTTTCTAATGTATTTGTTTGTTTTGAAAATAAAAGTAATATTAAAACCAAATATTTAGTAAGCATATTTTTTAATTCTGAGATTTTTTTATTCTTATTTATTAAATTTTAAATTTAATAAATAAGAATAAGATATTTTTAATCAATAGGTTTTAATTGTAATACAGGTTCTGCTTCACGAGAAATACCTTTTTCGAATCCCGCAGCTGCAGCACGTGCACGTCCTGCATGCCACCAATGACCAACAAGGAAGAAAAATCCTAAAAAAATATGAGCTGAAGTTAACCAAGAGCGTGGTGATACATAATTAACAGAGTTAATTTCTGTTGAAACACCTGAAACAGAGTTTAATGAACCTAACGGTGCATGTGTCATATATTCAGCTGCTCTTCTTTCTTGCCATGGTTGAATATCATTTCTTATTTTATTAATATCTAAACCATTAGGTCCTCTTAATGGTTCAATCCATGGAGCTCTTAGATCCCAGAATCTCATTGTTTCTCCACCTAAGATAATTTCTCCACTTGGTGATCTCATTAAATATTTTCCTAATCCTGTAGGTCCTTGTGCAGAAGCTACATTAGCTCCTAAACGTTGGTCACGAACTAAGAATGTAAATGCTTGAGCTTGTGAAGCTTCTGGCCCAGTAGGTCCATAAAATTCACTTGGATAAGCAGTATTATTGTACCAAACAAAAATAGAAGCTGTTACTCCCATAACCGCTAAAGCTCCTAAACTATAAGATAAATAAGCTTCTCCAGACCATACAAAGGCTCTTCTTACCCATGCAAATGGTTTTGTAAGAATATGCCAAATACCACCAACAATACATAATGTTCCAACCCAAATATGTCCTCCAATTAAATCTTCAAGATTGTTAATAGAAACAATCCATCCATCTCCTCCAAAGGGTGATTTAAAAACATATTCAAAAATAACAGCTGGATTTAATGTTGGGTTTTTAATAACACGAACATCTCCTCCACCAGGCGCCCATGTATCGTAAATACCACCTAAATATGTTGCTTTAAGAACAAGTAGGAAAGCCCCGATTCCTAATAAAATTAAATGAATTCCTAAAATCGTAGTCATTTTATTTTTATCACGCCAATCGTATCCAAATAAAGGTGCATTTGTTTCTAATGTATCTGGTCCAAATAATGAATGATAAATTCCTCCAAATCCAAGAACAGCTGAAGATATTAGATGTAATACTCCAACAACAAAATAAGGATAAATATCAAAAATTTCTCCTGCAGGTCCTACTCCCCATCCAAGTGTTGCTAAATGAGGTAATAATATAAACCCTTGGTCATATAAAGGTTTTTCTGGAATAAAATGGGATACTTCATATAATGTCATTGCACCAGCCCAAAAAACAATTAATCCAGCATGAGCAACATGTGCACCAAGAAGTTTTCCAGATAGATTGATTAATCTTGAATTTCCTGCCCACCAAGCGAATCCAGTAGATTCTATTGTTTTATTTGTTGTAATTTGTAAGTCATCAAAGCGCGTTTCCACGTGGTAATACCTCCTCTGGGAATATAAAGTTTTCATGTGGTTGATCTTGGGCTGCCATCCATAATCTAATACCTTCATTTAAGATGATATTTTTAGTATAAAAAGTTTCAAATTCTGGATCTTCGGCTGCTCTTAATTCTTGTGATACAAAGTCATAAGCACGTAAATTTAAGGCTAATCCAACAATTCCTATTGCACTTGCCCAAAGTCCTGTTACTGGTACAAATAACATAAAAAAGTGTAACCATCTTTTATTTGAAAAAGCTACACCAAAAATTTGAGACCAAAAACGATTTGCTGTAACCATCGAATATGTTTCTTCTGATTGAGTCGGTGTGAATGCACGGAATGTATTCGCAGCATCACCATCTTCAAATAAAGTGTTTTCTACAGTTGCTCCATGAATTGCTGATAATAAAGCTCCTCCTAATACTCCAGCAACGCCCATCATATGAAATGGATTTAATGTCCAGTTATGAAATCCTTGTAAAAACAATAAGAAACGGAAAATTCCTGCAACACCAAAACTTGGAGCAAAGAACCAACTAGCTTGACCTAGAGGATAAATTAAAAATACAGAAACAAATACTGCAATAGGAGCAGTAAAAGCTAAAGCATTGTAAGGTCTAATTCCAACAAGTCTAGCAATTTCAAATTGACGTAAGCAGAAACCTATTAGTCCAAAAGCACCATGTAATGCTATAAATGTCCAAAGTCCACCAAGCTTATACCATAATGTAAAACTTCCTTGAGCTTCTGGACCCCATAATAAAAGAAGGGAGTGTCCCATACTATTTGCTGGTGTTGAAACAGCTGCTGTTAAGAAATTACATCCTTCTAAAAAAGAACTTGCTAATCCATGTGTATACCATGATGTAACATATGTAATTCCAGTAAACCATCCTCCTAAAGCTAAATAGGCACATGGAAAGAGTAATAATCCTGACCAACCAACGAATACGAAACGATCTCGTTTTAACCAGTCATCAATAAGAGAGAAAAGTCCAGTTTGTTTTTCTTGAACTTGTCCAATTGTAATTGTCATATTTCTTTATTTATGTACAATTTTAATGATAATAAGTAAGATGAAGAAAATAGATTTTTTGTAGAAAGATAGGTATATATTGTATATTGTTTATTCTAACTTTTTTACTTTTTCTTCCTCGTTTTATCTTTTTAGTTTATTATAATAATTTCTTTTTTTTTAACCCTTTTTTTTATTCTTGACAAATTTAATTTATTATGTGTATAATAATTCATGTTTGTAAAAGAAATAATTTTACTTTATTTAGAAAGTAAAACCACTTTAATTTTATTAAAGAAAAATTACAGAAAATACTATTAAATTAGTTTATAAGAGTTTGATCCTAGCTCAGGATGAACGCTAGCGGTGTGCTTAACACATGCAAGTCGTACGAAAAAGAAATTTTTAGTGGCAAACGGGTGAGTAACGCGTGAGAATTTGCCTTTAGGAAGAGAATAACAATTAGAAATAGTTGCTAAAACTCTATATGCAGAGATGTGAAAAAAGAAATTTGCCTAAAGAGAAGCTCGCGTCT
>VKHI01000617.1:0-17965 GCA_015145745.1 Poterioochromonas sp. DS
GAGCCGAGCAGTCAGCCAAGCAGACAGCCATCGGGTCAGCCAAGTGGACGACCATCGACCCAACCGTCGAGTGAGCCAACGAGTCGACCTTCGTCACAGCCTTCAAGACAACCGTCTTCGCAGCCAAGTACACAACCCACATCGCAACCCATAGCCTTTCCATCGAGTCACCCGAGTGCGCAACCATCATCCTATCCGTCCTCTTATCCTTCTTCTTGTCCTACTCTTTCCCCTTCTTCCCAACCTACCGAACGTCCATCTTCCAACCCTTCCCTCACTCCCGTGTCTTTGCCGTCTTCTCTGCCAACAAGCTGTCCCACCTTACTACCAAGTCTGCAACCTACCATGCAGCCCACCACACGACCAAGTTCCCTTCCATCTAGTCGGCCTTCGATTACTCCTTCCTCTCAGCCATCAAGGATACCAACAAACTTTCCCTCATCTCAACCCTCCAGCGCACCTTCGAGTATACCATCCTTCAAACCAAGTGTAAATTCAACAAGTCAACCTTCTAACTTCCCTTCTTCATTTCCCACAGCTCGACCGACTCGCTTTCCTTCTCTTCTTCTTTCAGTGTTTCCATCAACAACTCCGTCTATTACGATCTATCCTTCGTCTATCCCCTCTTCTAAACCAACGGATAAGCCAAGTGGTTTTCCTTCAAATCAACCATCCCCATCCCCAACGAGCGATACCTCCAGCGATCCTTCCGTGCAGCCAAGTTCTCAACCCACAATGAATCCCACTCGAACCTCCTCTTCACACCCTTCAATCCGAGTGATTCCCTCTCTCAAACCGACGAGTAGTTCATCAAACTCTTCAATCCTTCCTTCTCTATCCCCAACGGATCGACCTTCCCACCAACTTCCCGAGCCATCAACAGCGCCCACCACCTTGAATCAACGGAGCCTTGCTCCTACAACCGGTTTAACACCAAAATCTCCCACAATCACAATCTCTCCTAGAACTTCACCCTTCACCATGGCACCGACTTTACTTTCTCCTTCCTTAAGTGTTTTATATTCGAGTTCAAAAATGGAGATCTTTAAGGTTCCATTCTTCTTTCTTGGGATTCAGAGGAATACTGGTGATGTGTTCCAATCAGTGACGATCCCTGATGAGCAGGAAAGAACAAAAGGAGAAAACTATGTGATCTTGGGAGGGAAAGATCTTCCTTCGGAGATGTCAATCGACAGTAATGACCATGATAATGATGACAGAGTTAGAGTTGCTCCTTACTTATTGGGCTATGGTCTAGCTCAAGAGAGTATCAGTCGCTCGATGGCGATTGTCAATGATGTGAATGGCGATGGAGTGGGGGAGGTGGTGATAGGAGATCCATATGGAGGGAGGGTGTATGTGTTGTATGGTAGAGGAGGGATGGAAGGAGTCGATCAGTGGAAGGATCTAAGGACGGGTTTCACTTTGAGCTCGACAACAGCATCAGACTATTTCGGTTGGTCGGTGTCAGGGTCGGGAGACTTCAATGGAGACGGATATGGTGACATAATAGTGGGAGCGATCCAAGGGAACCGTTGCTATGTGATCTATGGTAAGGAAGAGGCAGCAGAGGGTGTAGGGAGTGGCATGAAGAGTGTATTGATGTCATCATTGGATGCAACAAGTGGTGTAGTGGTGAAAGGATCTAGCTCTAAGATGAGGATGTTGGGTTTGTCGGTGAGCGGCGGAGGCGATGTAAATGGCGATGGGTTCGATGATGTGGTGATGAGTGCATTGAGCAGTGAGAGTGGTATGCAGAGTATGATCTATGTGTTGTATGGAGGAAGGAGGGTAGGAAGGGAAGGGGTGGTGGAGTTGGAGGTAGAGGGAGGTTTGGTGTTGGGAGTGGGAGGGTTGAAGATAGTAGGTGCGGCATGGTCGTTTGCAGGAGTGAGTGTGGCGATGGTGGGCGATATGAATGGGGATGGATATGGTGAAGTAGCGATCGGAAGTACTCCATACAACCAAGGCTATGCGAGTCAAGTGAGCTATGTGATCTTTGGGAGGAACAGCAGCGATGGGAATGTTTCGAGTGTGTTGAAGTTGTCAGAGCTGAAGCGATCAGAGGGAATGAAGATAAGTGGAGGAGGCTTGATCGTGTCGGGAATCGGAGATGTGAATGAGGATGGGTATGAGGATGTGATGGTTTCGAGATATGATGATTGGCAAGGTAAAGGTGCAGCTTACATCACAGTGTATCCTTCGAAAGGCTCTATTTCATCATCACCTACGATGATTCCATCGTTGAGTCCTCCTTCCGTTGCTCCTTCAGCTTCTTCTGATCCTTCGATGATTCCTTCCTTCGTACCCAGTGCAGTCCCGAGCATATCTCCCTCCGGTCCATCAACAGCTCCAACAGCTGAACCATCAGCACCATCATCAAAGCCGAGCGAAGCACCACCAATATTATACACTCCCTCTCCATCTCTTCTTCCATCTTACTCGCCTTCTCTCAAACCGACTAACCTTAAGCCCCGAAGAAGCTCGATTCCGACCATGGTTCCGTCTCTTCTGCCAAGTCGCAAGCCAGTCTCAACGACGAAGCCATCCACGATGACTCCTTCCATTGCTCCAAGCACCATAGCTCCAACGATGAAAGGCTCGCCTAGACCTTCAAAGAGGATGAATGTGACTTATATCGAGGTAGGAGGGATGTATGATTTGAGAGGGAGCAGTGGAGATGAGATGTTTGTGATCTCAGCAGAGAGAGGTGTGACGATGGTAGTGGGGAAAGGAGGTGTATTGGAGAGAGGAAGGATGGTTTATAAGGTGCTTCCGTTGTCGGAGGATGTAGAAGAGGCAGTGTCGATCGTGATCACAGGGTTTGATGTGGAGCAGGATGTGATAGATGTTTCAGCTTTCAGAGGGTTGTACAATGTGAGCGATCTTAGTTATTCGACATACCCACTAGAGCTGATCTTATCAAGCAAGCAAAGAATAGTCTTATCATCGCAGAATCGGTTGGAAGTGTCGTCAAAGAACTTTATATTTAGTCTTCGAAACAGTGCAGAGAGTATCAATAGCAGTGATGCTAATGGTTCTAATTTTTGGGTATCAGCAACGTTTATTGTTCCATTGTCATTCCTTGTAGCATTTACTTTGCTTTCTCTAATATTTGGTCAAATCAAGATCCATCCAAAGAAGAAGCCGTTAATTCCAATTCATTTAAAAGTGATTCCTTCTCAGTCAGACGCTGCATTGAAATTAACAGAGATCAAAGGGACCAATTACCTTGAAAGAATTGATGAAGTTCAAGGAAGTGATAATAGTGAATCCATTGCATCTTTAAAGTTTGGGCGATTCAGTATCAATCCAAAGAAGAATGATGATCAATCCCTTCCATTAAGAGTACTTTCAACTCAGCTTGATTCCCATAACCTTCATTCTCACATTGTAACTGATGAAACCTCTCAAGTGGAAGTTGATGATGTAATTGATGATATTGACGATTGCAATAATAGTGAATCAACTCTTTCCTTTGGAAGTCTTCGTAGTAACTCTATATCTGGTAGTGGTGGTGGTCGCTGTGGAGTGAGTAGTGATAGTAGTGATTCTTCATTTCCAGTTATGATAACAGCTCCTTTAATGAGCCCAGAAGTCTCGATGGTTTCTCTGAGTGATTATTTTGGTCCAACTAACAATGATGATAGTAGTAATAATGATGGAGATGATCAACTGGTTTCTGCAGAGGAATTAAGAGAGGATACAAGTGTCTTGTATGATCACAATAACAATAGCAATAATAATAATAATGAAGACAGTGAAAGTACAATGAGTAGTGAGTTATTTGAATCTCAGATGGAAGATTGGATGATGACAATGATGATGTCATCAGAATATAATAGTAATAATAATAGTCGAAGAAATACATCTTCAAGATTACGATTAAGATCTCGAGGAATGAGTAATATGAGTAATAAGAGTTTAGAATCAGGTCGACATCATGAATCCAGTCGATAAGGTGCGAACAAAGTGATTATTGAAGGAGAGATTAAGGTCATTGCTTAATCATTGATCATTACTTCTTTGTATAAAGTTCTGTTTTTTTTTAATTTCTTTTTTTTTGTTCTTCTTAGTAATCATATGAGACAGTATTAGTATCTTAAGAATAGTTTAACAGATATTTGTATTTTAATCTTCTAGTATAGTATAGTATAGTATAGTATAGTATAATAATAAGGGACGGAACAATCAGTTGTACTTAGTATCTTGTTCTCTGAAGAAGCTCTACATATTTAGTTAATAGTCAGTTGTAGTAGGATTTAGTTTCAGATAGTATTATTAGGAGTTCTTTTCGTCTTTTTTTTTTTTCTTCTTTCGTTCTCAGCTGCTTAACTTAAGTTAGTTTACCAATATACATATATGCATAATTTACAAATTAATATATATGCATAAAAGTTAAAACATACATATATGCATAACATATACGTATACATAGAGTTCTCAATTGTCTATCGAGTCTTCCTCCTGTAAAGAGTAGGTTGGATGATAGAGAACACCTCGGGTTCTTAAATGTTCATAGAAAGAAGGACAAAGAGATTGAATTATACTATCAATATCAACACAATAAAAGGTCTCAAAACTATTAGGAAAACGAAACCAATCTCTCCAGCTCATTTGATCAGGCTCACCGATTACATGAAGATGTAAATGATCTATAGAGTTAAAAGGTGGGTTATGGAAACAGTATTTCGCTGTTAGTGTTATGTGTTCATTGTTATTGCTATGGGTGAGGTTGCTTTCATTGCAGCTTGCTTTAATCGATATAAGAAAGTTGCACTTTGCAGGATTTGCTTCGAGAAGGTAATTGATGATAAATCATTGATATGGTGACGAGGAGTGACGAGATAATGAAATCTCGTCACTGGACTGCGTGGTTGAAAGACAACAAATTCTTCATCTTCAAAGATAATAACTCCTGGTTCTTCTCGTTGATGTATCCGACAAAAGAGACATGATTGACGTTTCTTTGTGGTAAGTGACTCCTTTCTTGCTAAAACAGTCATTCTTCTTCATCATAAACCATGAGTTTATGTACCATTCAGTGCACTTGTGCACTCGAAACCTTTCGAATTTTCGAATTTTCGGTTTTCGGTTTTTTGGGGAAGTTTCTTCAATTATACGCTACATAGTAACCGTGTGATCGTTCAAAATTTCTGATTAGACTGTGAGTTAACTTACGTATCAACAATAATATTGAATTCAAAGAAAAATAAATTAAAAAGCTAAAATAATACTACTATCTAATCCAACTCCACTACACCTCCTATTCACTACGTTTAAAATCTCTGTTTTCTATGATAACTGTGAACATTGAGTGGAAAATGAAATAAAAGAACTTTATGGAAAGAACAATGAACTGTGATCATTAATAAAGCAATGACCTTAATCTCTCCTTCAATTATCTCTTTGTTAGCACCTTATCGACTGAATTCATGATGTCGACCTGACTCTAAACTCTTATTACTCATATTACTCATTCCTCGAGATCTTAATCGTAATCTTGAAGATGTATTTCTTCGACTATTATTATTACTATTATATTCTGATGACATCATCATTGTCATCATCCAATCTTCCATCTGAGATTCAAATAACTCACTACTCATTGTACTTTCACTGTCTTCATTATTATTATTATTGCTATTGTTATTGTGATCATACAAGACACTTGTATCCTCTCTTAATTCCTCTGCAGAAACCAGTTGATCATCTCCATCATTATTACTACTATCATCATCGTCAGGACCAAAATAATCCCTCAGGGATAACATGGAAACATCTGTATCTAAACGACGTCTGGCAGCTTCAAGTGAGGTAAACGACATCACAGAGGTGGATCTCTGTATCACTGGAAGAGGTGTAGCAGCGGTCCTTTGATTAAGAGGGGAAGTAATCTGATCGATACTGCCAGTATTATCGCTGCTATTAGACGAATCATAGGAACTATTCGAGGAATGATAGCTGCTAAAACTCTGAAAAGATGTGACTGACTCACTATTATCACTTTTCTGAAGATCAAAAGCTTCAACATCAGACTTTTCATCAATCTTTTCAAGATAGCTACGAAGTTTGATCATATCATCCGTCACTCTCGACGTAGCACCTGAGCTTGACTGGACAGGAATCACTTTCAAATGAATTGAAGTATCATTCTTCTTCTTCTTTGGATGGATCTTGATTTGACCAAATATCAGAGAAAGCAAAGTAAATGCTACTAAGAACGACAATGGAACAATAAATGTTGCTGATACCCAAAAATTAGAACCATTAGCATCACTGCTATTGATACTCTCTGCACTGTTTCGAAGACTAAATATAAAGTTCTTTGACGACACTTCCAACCGATTCTGCGATGATAAGACTATTCTTTGCTTCCTTGATAAGATCAGCTCTAGTGGGTATGTCGAATAACTAAGATCGCTCACATTGTACAACCCTCTGAACGCTGAAAGATCTATCACATCCTGCTCCACATCAAACCCTGTGATCACGATCGACACTGCCTCTTCTACATCCTCTGACAACGGAAGCACCTTATAAACCATCCTTCCTCTCTCCAATACACCTCCTTTCCCCACTACCATCGTCACACCTCTCTCTGCTGATATCACAAACATCTCATCTCCACTGCTCCCTCTCAAATCATACATCCCTCCTACCTCGATATAAGTCACATTCATCCTCTTTGAAGGTCTAGGCGAGCCTTTCATCGTGGGAGCTATGGTGTATGGAGCATCGGAAGGACTTACAGTGGATGGCTTCGCCGTTGAGACTGGCTTGCGACTTGGCAGAAGAGACGGAACCATGGTCGGAATCGAGCTTCTTCGAGGCTTAAGGTTAGTCGGTTTGAGAGAAGGCCAGTAAGATGGAAGAGGAGATGGAGAGAGTGTGTTTAATATTGGTGGTACTTCACTCGGCTTTGATGATGGTGCTGAAGGTTCAGCTGTTGGAGCTGTTGATGGACCGGAGGGAGCTATGCTCGGGACTGCACTGGGTACGAAGGAAGGAGACATCGAAGGATCATAAGAAACTGAAGGAGCAACGGAAGGAGGTATCAACGATGGAATCATCGTAGGTGATGATGAAATAGAGCCTTTCGAAGGATACACTGTGATGTAAGCTGCACTCTTTCCTTGCCAATCATCATATCTCGAAACCATCACATCCTCATACCCATCCTCATTCACATCTCCGATTCCCGACACGATCAAGCCTCCTCCACTTATCTTCATTCCCTCTGATCGCTTCAGCTCTGACAACTTCAACACACTCGAAACATTCCCATCGCTGCTGTTCCTCCCAAAGATCACATAGCTCACTTGACTCGCATAGCCTTGGTTGTATGGAGTACTTCCGATCGCTACTTCACCATATCCATCTCCATTCATATCGCCCACCATCGCCACACTCACTCCTGCAAACGACCATGCCGCACCTACTATCTTCAACCCTCCCACTCCCAACACCAAACCTCCCTCTACCTCCAACTCCACCACCCCTTCCCTTCCTACCCTCCTTCCTCCATACAACACATAGATCATACTCTGCATACCACTCTCACTGCTCAATGCACTCATCACCACATCATCGAACCCATCGCCATTTACATCGCCTCCGCCGCTCACCGACAAACCCAACATCCTCATCTTAGAGCTAGATCCTTTCACCACTACACCACTTGATGCATCCAATGATGACACCAACGCACTCTTCATGCCACTCCCTACACCCTCTGCTGCCTCTTCCTTACCATAGATCACATAGCAACGGTTCCCTTGGATCGCTCCCACTATTATGTCACCATATCCGTCTCCATTGAAGTCTCCCGACCCTGACACCGACCAACCGAAATAGTCTGATGCTGTTGTCGAGCTCAAAGTGAAACCCGTCCTTAACTCTTGCCACTGATCGACTCCTCCTATCCCTCCTCTACCATACAACACATAAACCCTCCCTCCATATGGATCTCCTATCACCACCTCACCAACTCCATCGCCATTCACATCATTGGCAACCTCCATTGAGCGACTGATACTCTCTTGAGCCAGACCATAGCTCAATAAGTAAGGAGCAACTCTAACTCTGTCATCATTATCATCGTCACTACTGTCAATTGACATCTCCGAAGGAAGATCTTTCCCTCCCAAGATCACATAGTTTTCTCCTTTTGTCCTTTCCTGCTCATCAGCGATCGTTATTGATTGGAACACATCACCGCTATTCCTCTGAATCCCAAGAAAGAACAATGGAATCTTAAAGATCTCAATTCTCGAACTCGAATATAAAACACCTAATGAGGGAGAGAGTAAGGTCGGTCTCAAGGTCAAGGGTGAATGGCTAAAACTGAGTAATGTGGGTTGACCGCTCGGCTGACTCGACGGAACCGCTATCGGTTGAGATGTGGGCTGTGCACTTGGCTGCGAAGACGGTTGTCTTGAAGGCTGCGACGAAGGTCGACTCGTCGGCTCACTCGACGGTTGGGTCGATGGTCGTCTGCTTGGTCGACTGCTCGGCTCACACGAAGGATGCGACACTGGTTGTCCTGTCGGCTGACCAGAAGGCTGCGTTGTCGGTTGTGACGTGGGTTGACCGCTCGGCTGACTCGACGGAACCGCTATCGGTTGAGATGTGGGTTGTGCACTTGGCTGCGAAGACGGTTGTCTTGAAGGCTGCGACGAAGGTCGACTCGTCGGCTCACTCGACGGTTGGGTCGATGGTCGTCTGCTTGGTCGACTGCTCGGCTCACACGAAGGATGCGACACTGGTTGTCCTGTCGGCTGACCAGAAGGCTGCGTTGTCGGTTGTGATGTGGGTTGACCGCTCGGCTGACTCGACGGAACCGCTATCGGTTGAGATGTGGGTTGTGCACTTGGCTGCGAAGACGGTTGTCTTGAAGGCTGCGAAGACGGTTGTCTTGAAGGCTGCGACGAAGGTCGACTCGTCGGCTCACTCGACGGTTGGGTCGATGGTCGTCCACTTGGCTGACCCGATGGCTGTCTGCTTGGCTGACTGCTCGGCTCACACGAAGGATGCGACACTGGTTGTCCTGTCGGCTGACCAGAAGGCTGCATTGTCGGTTGTGACGTGGGTTGACCGCTCGGCTGACTCGACGGAACCGCTATGGGTTGAGATGTGGGTTGTGCACTTGGCTGCGAAGACGGTTGTCTTGAAGGCTGCGACGAAGGTCGACTCGTCGGCTCACTCGACGGTTGGGTCGATGGTCGTCCACTTGGCTGACCCGATGGCTGTCTGCTTGGCTGACTGCTCGGCTCACACGAAGGATGCGACACTGGTTGTCCTGTCGGCTGACCAGAAGGCCGAATGGAAGGTACACTGGTTGGGGCAATATAATCGTATATCCTTTGTACGATATTTAGATAACTTGTTAAGTATACATCTCCATTTGTATTTGCCCACATTCCTGTGCTTGTAGACATTCGAACATCTTCTGCACGTCCTTCTATCGGAGTCCCTCCAATATACTCCACATTATCACCAAGGATATTTTTGATATAATAATCGCTCCCAGATACACTCGTCTTATAAATCATACGAATAACAAGGCTTTGTTGATCAATGATGTAAAGATTTCCAAACCTATCTATTGTAATCGCCGCAGGAGAATTTAAAGGGACTTGAGTTGCTAACTCCCCTCCATGTAGCACCTCGTAGTCTGACATCCCATTACCAGCAATAATCTGTGTGGAATGGGTCACTCGATCGATTTCAAGAATAGTATTCCCGACACTATTTGCTACAAAAAGATATTGACTATTTCCAGTTATCCCGTAACTATCAGCCGATTCGTCAAGGATCCGCGAGGTATAGTCACTTAAATTATACCTTAATATCCCACAACTCACATCTGCCAGATACACCTCACCTAATTCATCAATCCAAAGAGAAGCTGGTGAAACTAAATAAGAATCACCTGCAACAACATTATAGCGGCAATCTGGAATTCCCATCCGTCCCGAATAGACTTGACGCGTTACCGTGGGAGACAAGGTTATCTTATATAATACACTAGCTGCAAAGTCACTCACATACAAATGATTGCTTGTATCACCATACACTCCGTAAGGAGTCTTGAAGGAAAAGGCGCCTGATGCATTTCCTAATGATGAAATTATATTCGACGTTGTGATCTTTCGAATCAAGCCATTCCCGCCATCAGCTAAGTACAATGTGCCCATTGTATCACCCCAGATTTGATTTGGTTGGCTGAGGAAGGCTAAAGTGGCATCATATCCATCGCCAACGTATTTCCCGTAGTTTAACGACGGACCCACATAGTGATAGAGTCTACCTCCTTCAAAGCATACCGAAACATACCCTGTCAAAGATTCAGTAAAGTAAATAATATTATTTTCATCGACAAAGACATCGGCTGGAATTCCAAGAGGTGTTGTAATTGCGTAAGCACTATCTATTGATTTTCCAGCGGATCCTGTTCCTACTACCGCTGTAATAATACCACTTGATGACCTCTTCTTAATGACAAATGTACCTGACTCTGCGATAAATAAACTTCCACTTGATATCTGGTAATATATTCCTTGAGCATTTGATAGACCTGATATGAGAGTCGTTATAATACCTGTCCCACCATCAACGAAGTGAATACTGGCTGAGCAAGCTATATACAGATTGCCTGAGGTATCGCCTTGGATATCATTGGGCAAAGATAATCCAGCTGAAGTAGCTGGTCCTGAGTCGCCAGAGTCTGAAGTGAGTGCACTTCCGGCTACTGTTTCTATCGTTTTAACGAGAGAGTTACACTTTCGAACACGAGAATTATTTGTATCAGCAATATAAATATTCCCAGAACTATCAACCCAGACAGCTCTCGGGTTATTAAGACCTGTATTTTGACATGGAACATTGTCTGAGGGAATACTCGTGCTAAGGGAACCAACAAGTGTTTCCACAAAACCAACCGTATTAAATACACGAACAAGTCCATTATCCATCTCTGGCCAATAGATTTGCCCACTACTATCAACAAAGATGTTCCCTACTCTTCCTATCATCGTACTTGTTCCTGGAAGACCATCACCATTATTTCCACATAAATTGGTCCCAACTTTCGTAAAAAGTTTTGATGTAGCACCATCAATCTTTCGAATGACACAATTTCCTGCATCAGAGAAGAAAATATTCCCATTCGTATCTGCCGAAATTCCAGTTGGTGTCTTCGCTATGCTTTCATGACCCATCGCATTGTCTGGTGAAACAACCATTCCAGCATAATGACTAACAAATTTCTCTTGAGCTCGAGTATCAAAGAACAAAGTGAGACAAATAAAGATCAAACGGACGAGTCTCCTCATTAGATGAAACTCTTGGTGTTGTTGTCAGCAATATGGGTAGGATATGCATATCTAGAGACTTGATATGCATATACGTATGCGATTCTTCTGTGCATATATGTACGATCGTATTTTCTATGCGCCATACATACAAGTTTCTTAACAAAGTATCTATTTCTTACAAGTTTCAACAATTGCGAAATTGCAGATGAAAAAAAAAACATTTTATTTTAAAATTAATTCCTACCCTCCTTTTCCTTCTATTATTCTCCTCAACTTAATCTGAAGTGTAAAAATACTCTTACTACAATCATACTTCTGATACTTTCATCCGATAGATTTTGATTCTTTCAACTCTGTCCTTTTGAACGATTTGCAAGAAAAAGAAAAAGGTATATTTACTGTTTTCATGTAAGAAAGATAAATCACTGTCCAAGGATGAAGTTTAACATTGATATCTCCTTTGTACCTTATCGACTGGATTCATGTCGACCTGACTCTAAACTCTTATTACTCATATTACTCATTCCTCGAGATCTTAATCGTAATCTTGAAGATGTATTTCTTCGACTATTATTATTACTATTATATTCTGATGACATCATCATTGTCATCATCCAATCTTCCATCTGAGATTCAAATAACTCACTACTCATTGTACTTTCACTGTCCTCATTATTGATGCTATTGTTATTTTGATTGGAAGAGAATGAAATCTTATCACTTTGATCAGAGAAGGTATTTGTGTTTGTATTATCCATTAATTCCTCTGCAGAAACCAGTTGATCATTTTCATCGCTATTATTATTCTCTTCATCATCGTCAGGACCAAAATAATCACTTAGAGAAAACAGAGAGACATCAGTATCTAAACGACGTCTGCCGAACCCAAAGGAAGTAAAAGATAAAAGGGTTGCAGTAGATCTCTGATTTATTTCAGTTTGACTATTTAATAAAGAGCCGCTGTCACCACTACTTCCCTCACTGCCACTACTGACATCACGAGATGCAGGATTAGATGTGAAATCACTGTAAAGACTTTGAAAGGAGGGAAGTGATTTGCTGTTATAACTGCTTTCATCATCCATTTCAATATCAGAGGTTTCATCAATTCGATCAAGATAATGATTCACTTTGACCAAATCGTCGGTACTTCTCGATAGTGAACTTGAATTGCTTTCTACAAATTTAACGAACATCGAATGATCCTGCTTCTTCTTTGGATGAATATGAATCCGACCAAACATCAGAGAAAGCAGAGTAAATACGAGTAAAAACGAAAACGGAACAATAAACGTTGCTGATGTCCAATAATTCGAACTATTATCAGATTTGCTTTCTGAACTGCTTTGAAGACTAAATATAAAGTTCTTTGACGTGACTTCCAACCGATTCTGCGATGATAAGACTATTCTTTGCTTACTTGATAAGATCAGCTCTAGTGGATACGTCGAATAACTAAGATCGCTCACATTGTACAACCCTCTGAACGCTGAAAGATCGATCACATCCTGCTCCACATCAAACCCTGTGATCACGATCGACACTGCCTCCTTTACCTCCTCCGACAACGGAAGCACCTTATAAACCATCCTTCCTCTCTCCAATACACCTCCTTTCCCCACTACCATCGTCACACCTCTCTCTGCTGAGATCACAAACATCTCATCTCCACTGCTCCCTCTCAAATCATACATCCCTCCGACCTCGATATAAGTCACATTCATCCTCTTTGAAGGTCTAGGCGAGCCTTTCATCGTTGGAGCTACGGTGCTTGGAGCATTGGAAGGAGTCATCGTGGATGGTTTTGTCGTGGAGACTGGCTTGCGACTTGGCAGAAGAGACGGAACCATGGTCGGAATCGAGCTTCTTCGTGGCTTAAGGTTCGTGGGTTTGAGAGAAGGCGAGTAAGATGGAAGAAGAGATGGAGAGGGAGTGTATAATATTGGTGGTACTTCACTCGGCTTTGATGATGGTGCTGATGGTTCAGCTGTTGGAGCTGTTGATGGACCGGAGGGAGCTATGCTCGGGACTGCACTGGGTACGAAGGAAGGAATCATCGAAGGATTAGAAGAAGCTGAAGGAGCAACGGAAGGAGGTATCAACGATGGAATCATCGTAGGTGATGATGAAATAGAGCCTTTCGAAGGATACACTGTGATGTAAGCTGCACTCTTTCCTTGCCAATCATCATATCTCGAAACCATCACATCCTCATACCCATCCTCATTCACATCTCCGATTCCCGACACGATCAAGCCTCCTCCACTTATCTTCATTCCCTCTGATCGCTTCAGCTCTGACAACTTCAACACACTCGAAACATTCCCATCGCTGCTGTTCCTCCCAAAGATCACATAGCTCACTTGACTCGCATAACCTTGGTTGTATGGAGTACTTCCGATCGCTACTTCACCATATCCATCCCCATTCATATCGCCCACCATCGCCACACTCACTCCTGCAAACGACCATGCCGCACCTACTATCTTCAACCCTCCCACTCCCAACACCAAACCTCCCTCTACCTCCAACTCCACCACCCCTTCCCTTCCTACCCTCCTTCCTCCATACAACACATAGATCATACTCTGCATACCACTCTCACTGCTCAATGCACTCATCACCACATCATCGAACCCATCGCCATTTACATCGCCTCCGCCGCTCACCGACAAACCCAACATCCTCATCTTAGAGCTAGATCCTTTCACCACTACACCACTTGTTGCATCCAATGATGACATCAATACACTCTTCATGCCACTCCCTACACCCTCTGCTGCCTCTTCCTTACCATAGATCACATAGCAACGGTTCCCTTGGATCGCTCCCACTATTATGTCACCATATCCGTCTCCATTGAAGTCTCCCGACCCTGACACCGACCAACCGAAATAGTCTGATGCTGTTGTCGAGCTCAAAGTGAAACCCGTCCTTAACTCTTGCCACTGATCGACTCCTTCCATCCCTCCTCTACCATACAACAAATACACCCTCCCTCCATATGGATCTCCTATCACCACCTCCCCCACTCCATCGCCATTCACATCATTGGCAATCGCCATCGAACGACTGATACTCTCTTGAGCTAGACCGTAGTTCAATAAGTAAGGGGCAACTCTAACTCTGT
Organism: Poterioochromonas sp. DS; assembly: GCA_015145745.1. Taxonomy (NCBI): domain Eukaryota; class Synurophyceae; order Ochromonadales; family Ochromonadaceae; genus Poterioochromonas; species Poterioochromonas sp. DS. The sequence goes on from VKHI01000617.1 coordinate 14,449, forward strand.
CATCATTATCATCGTCATTACTGTCGATTGACATCTCCCAAGGAAGATCTTTCCCTCCCAAGATCACATAGTTTTCTCCTTTCGTCCTTTCCTGCTCATCAGGGATCGTGATGGATTGGAACACATCCCCGCTATTCCTCTGAATCCCAAGAAAGAAGAATGGAACCTTAAAGCTCTCGATTCTCGAACTCGAATAAAAGACACTAAATGACGGAGAAAGTAAAGTCGGTGCCATGGTGTAGGGTGAATGGCTGAGACTGTTTGGAGATATAGAAGGGAACCGACATGAGAGGGCAAGACTTGGTAAAAACGTGGGCATCGACGGAACCGCTATCGGTTGAGATGTGGGTTGTGCACTTGGCTGCGAAGACGGTTGTCTTGAAGGCTGCGACGAAGGTCGACTCGTCGGCTCACTCGACGGTTGGGTCGATGGTCGTCCACTTGGCTGACCCGATGGCTGTCTGCTTGGCTGACTGCTCGGCTCACACGAAGGATGCGACACTGGTTGTCCTGTCGGCTGACCAGAAGGCTGCATTGTCGGTTGTGACGTGGGTTGACCGCTCGGCTGACTCGACGGAACCGCTATGGGTTGAGATGTGGGTTGTGCACTTGGCTGCGAAGACGGTTGTCTTGAAGGCTGCGACGAAGGTCGACTCGTCGGCTCACTCGACGGTTGGGTCGATGGTCGTCCACTTGGCTGACCCGATGGCTGTCTGCTTGGCTGACTGCTCGGCTCACACGAAGGATGCGACACTGGTTGTCCTGTCGGCTGACCAGAAGGCTGCATTGTCGGTTGTGATGTGGGTTGACCGCTCGGCTGACTCGACGGAACCGCTATGGGTTGAGATGTGGGTTGTGCACTTGGCTGCGAAGACGGTTGTCTTGAAGGCTGCGACGAAGGTCGACTCGTCGGCTCACTCGACGGTTGGGTCGATGGTCGTCCACTTGGCTGACCCGATGGCTGTCTGCTTGGCTGACTGCTCGGCTCACACGAAGGATGCGACACTGGTTGTCCTGTCGGCTGACCAGAAGGCTGCATTGTCGGTTGTGACGTGGGTTGACCGCTCGGCTGACTCGACGGAACCGCTATGGGTTGAGATGTGGGTTGTGCACTTGGCTGCGAAGACGGTTGTCTTGAAGGCTGCGACGAAGGTCGACTCGTCGGCTCACTCGACGGTTGGGTCGATGGTCGTCCACTTGGCTGACCCGATGGCTGTCTGCTTGGCTGACTGCTCGGCTCACACGAAGGATGCGACACTGGTTGTCCTGTCGGCTGACCAGAAGGCTGCATTGTCGGTTGTGATGTGGGTTGACCGCTCGGCTGACTCGACGGAACCGCTATGGGTTGAGATGTGGGTTGTGCACTTGGCTGCGAAGACGGTTGTCTTGAAGGCTGCGACGAAGGTCGACTCGTCGGCTCACTCGACGGTTGGGTCGATGGTCGTCCACTTGGCTGACCCGATGGCTGTCTGCTTGGCTGACTGCTCGGCTCACACGAAGGATGCGACACTGGTTGTCCTGTCGGCTGACCAGAAGGCTGCATTGTCGGTTGTGACGTGGGTTGACCGCTCGGCTGACTCGACGGAACCGCTATGGGTTGAGATGTGGGTTGTGCACTTGGCTGCGAAGACGGTTGTCTTGAAGGCTGCGACGAAGGTCGACTCGTCGGCTCACTCGACGGTTGGGTCGATGGTCGTCCACTTGGCTGACCCGATGGCTGTCTGCTTGGCTGACTGCTCGGCTCACACGAAGGATGCGAAACTGGTTGTCCTGTCGGCTGACCAGAAGGCTGCATTGTCGGTTGTGACGTGGGTTGACCGCTCGGCTGACTCGACGGAACCGCTATGGGTTGAGATGTGGGTTGTGCACTTGGCTGCGAAGACGGTTGTCTTGAAGGCTGCGACGAAGGTCGACTCGTCGGCTCACTCGACGGTTGGGTCGATGGTCGTCCACTTGGCTGACCCGATGGCTGTCTGCTTGGCTGACTGCTCGGCTCACACGAAGGATGCGACACTGGTTGTCCTGTCGGCTGACCAGAAGGCTGCATTGTCGGTTGTGACGTGGGTTGACCGCTCGGCTGACTCGACGGAACCGCTATGGGTTGAGATGTGGGTTGTGCACTTGGCTGCGAAGACGGTTGTCTTGAAGGCTGCGACGAAGGTCGACTCGTCGGCTCACTCGACGGTTGGGTCGATGGTCGTCCACTTGGCTGACCCGATGGCTGTCTGCTTGGCTGACTGCTCGGCTCACACGAAGGATGCGACACTGGTTGTCCTGTCGGCTGACCAGAAGGCTGCATTGTCGGTTGTGACGTGGGTTGACCGCTCGGCTGACTCGACGGAACCGCTATGGGTTGAGATGTGGGTTGTGCACTTGGCTGCGAAGACGGTTGTCTTGAAGGCTGCGACGAAGGTCGACTCGTCGGCTCACTCGACGGTTGGGTCGATGGTCGTCCACTTGGCTGACCCGATGGCTGTCTGCTTGGCTGACTGCTCGGCTCACACGAAGGATGCGAAACTGGTTGTCCTGTCGGCTGACCAGAAGGCTGCATTGTCGGTTGTGATGTGGGTTGACCGCTCGGCTGACTCGACGGAACCGCTATGGGTTGAGATGTGGGTTGTGCACTTGGCTGCGAAGACGGTTGTCTTGAAGGCTGCGACGAAGGTCGACTCGTCGGCTCACTCGACGGTTGGGTCGATGGTCGTCCACTTGGCTGACCCGATGGCTGTCTGCTTGGCTGACTGCTCGGCTCACACGAAGGATGCGACACTGGTTGTCCTGTCGGCTGACCAGAAGGCTGCATTGTCGGTTGTGACGTGGGTTGACCGCTCGGCTGACTCGACGGAACCGCTATGGGTTGAGATGTGGGTTGTGCACTTGGCTGCGAAGACGGTTGTCTTGAAGGCTGCGACGAAGGTCGACTCGTCGGCTCACTCGACGGTTGGGTCGATGGTCGTCCACTTGGCTGACCCGATGGCTGTCTGCTTGGCTGACTGCTCGGCTCACACGAAGGATGCGACACTGGTTGTCCTGTCGGCTCACCAGAAGGCTGCTTTGTCGGTTGTGACGTGGGTTGACCGCTCGGCTGACTCGACGGAACCGCTATGGGTTGAGATGTGGGTTGTGCACTTGGCTGCGAAGACGGTTGTCTTGAGGGCTGCGACGAAGGTCGACTCGTCGGCTCACTTGTCGGTTGGGTCGATGGTCGTCCACTTGGCTGACCCGATGGCTGTCTGCTTGGCTGACTGCTCGGCTCACACGAAGGATGCGACACTGGTTGTCCTGTCGGCTCACCAGAAGGCTGCTTTGTCGGTTGTGATGTGGGTTGACCGCTCGGCTGACTCGACGGAACCGCTATCGGTTGAGATGTGGGTTGTGCACTTGGCTGCGAAGACGGTTGTCTTGAGGGCTGCGACGAAGGTCGACTCGTCGGCTCACTTGTCGGTTGGGTCGATGGTCGTCCACTTGGCTGACCCGATGGCTGTCTGCTTGGCTGACTGCTCGGCTCACACGAAGG